>NDGN011473635.1:0-18768 GCA_002564285.1 Tympanoctomys barrerae
AACTTGCCCTCCTCCTGTAGACTTTTAAACACTGAGTAAGAGACAGAGCGAAGTGAAATCTCCTTCCTTGGCAAGGGGATCCTCGCGCAGGAGAGGAGGCAGTCTGTCACTTGGGGGGGTTTCCACAGCCAAAAAGGAGGGTCCTACCCAAAGGAGAACCAAACCCTGACACTTGTCCTTGTAGCTGTTTTCAAGATCCACTGCACTGTTGTTATTGTTCTTTTATGAAAGTCTTGCTTTGTGCCCTGGAGGGTTGTGTCCCTGCTTTCCTTCGGTAGCCTAGGAAATGTTACTTATAATCCATTTCCCATGTGCCCCAGGGCAGATGGTGAGGATCAATACTGGCCCATAGCTTGTTTCTACTACTAAAGCTTTATTAGAACACTTCTATGTCCATTTGCTTATTTATTATCTATGCCTAGGACCACGATAGCTCAATGGAGGGCAACAGAAGTCTTAGGGCCATCAGAGGTAGAAATAATTTCAATTTTTGCGTTTCACAAAAACTAAACAACTCCTTACTCCACATTGTTTCAAATGAGAAATGATTTTGTGCTACTAAAAGCTTTACCTAATGTGTTTTCTCCTAAAGAACGGCAAAAGCAGCATAATCACTATTTCCATTGGGGGGAGTTTAGGAACCACTAAGAGGCTCAAAGAAAATTATAGCAATTTTGTAAACCATCATGGTCAGCTTGTCAGTGTAATATATCCTCTACTAATAATACTACCTACTTCAATTTATATTCTCCCTGTGCATTTTGAAAATTCCTTTTAATCATTTTATTAAGTATGCTCTTTGTACACTGCTTTATATAATAACCTAACACTTTGTGAAATAAAATAGGAAGTGGATTGATAGTGATGAAAGAGAGAGAGAGAGAGAGAGAGAGATAGACAGACAGAGAGACAGAGAGACAGAGAGATAGAGAGAGAAACAGACTCAGACAGACAGACAGACACACACTCAGCTATCTCTTACTAGTCTATTGAAAACAAATCCCCATGTGAAAATATGTATATGTCACTGCGGTGTCTAGATGTCCCCCTAAAATCCCATGCAGTCATAAGTGGGTCTTTTAAGAGGTGGCAGGATCTAGAGTGTGTGCTGCTGGGGTCCAGGCTGTGTGATTCCTACACTGGCCCACTGCTTGGTTTGGCCCCGCCCTGGGTGTGGACAATGGGCTGGCCCTCCCTGGGTGTGGGTGCTGCCTGCCCTGACCCGTGTAGCCTGGATAGAACATAGGGGACAGGAAGAGGCTGCAGCGTCGCTTGCTGCTGGCTGCCCCACTGCCCTGTGGCCTTTTGCCTTTCGTGATGTTTCTCCTCCTGATGCCCCTTCGCTGGTCTTGCCTTTGAGCCAGCCAGGTATGAACTGAAACACCCACTGTGAACTACCATAAACCTTCTTTTCCTTAAATTTGAGTGTCTAGTATTTTGTCTTAGCCATGAGAAAAGGAACTTAGACAAGATGTATGGTGATAAAGGAGACAATAACAGGCAGGTACCGAAGCTATCTCAATTATTTGCATTCTTCTATGAGGGATTTTCTCATAGTTGGTTAGCAATAGGCCCGGACACTACCAACTAGATCTAGTAAGGTATCTGTGTAACCTCCACCAACCACCACAGTGACAAAAGTTGTCCCCAGACATTGTCAAATGTCCCCTGGGAGCCATCCCTATGCATGTTCCAGTCTAGATAGAGCAGCTGTCTTCCACATTCCCTCTCTCTAATATACCTTCCTATTTGTATCTGCTCTGTTAAGAGCCTAACACCTATAGAAGTCTACCAAAGCATACTGCAGAGAAAAGTTTTGTAGAGTATGTGGAATAAAAATCCTCTCTCCTGCAGCTTGAGCCGTATCTTAGCACATTGCCCAGCAGAACCCTAGGACTGGGTCTTGTCATAAAACCAACTCCTTAAACAGAGTTCCAAAGCCTGCCCATTGTGCTGGACAAAGAAAGATGAGGATTGTCATGTGCTTTCAGGCCTGGCAAGACCAGTCTCATGATCTTTAATGACAATAATGAATTAAATAATGGCTCAGTAATGAATTGGGTTATTTCCTAAGGCTGGAGATCAAGAGAAATTAAATACTTAATCCTGAGGGACCTGAATTGATAGAGAGCTATTTAAATGTCTTCAGAGCAGTGGAAACAAGACCTGAATAAGCCACAGAGGACTATGTTGCCTGGACTCTCTCCATAGATTGTCTAATCAGCTGGAGCTGATAACTGGAAAAAAAAAAAAAAAAAAAAAAAAAAAACGCAAGAAAATACAAGATTGCCCGAATGATGAGGTGAGTCTAATCACTAGACAGAGGAGACTTGTTCATTACTGGTGTGTTTTGTCTTGTTTACATCAAATATCCAGATACTGAAGGTAGAGACATCGTGTAATTGATTACAGCAGCCTAAATTGAATCTCAATTGACATGTCCTCACAGGCAAGGGCAGGCTTATGTTTTAGTTATTGTTCCCCAAGTGTCCTGGGCATAATAAGTGCTCAATAAAAATTTATTTATTTATTTATTTATTTATTTTTATGGGTACTGGGACTCAAAGTCAGGACTCCCTGCATGCCAGACAGGCACCACGACACTGGCTGTGCTCAGTACATATTTGGTCGGTTTGATAGAGGCTGCTGGCTTTATCTACACATACTGTATATACTGCCCGATCATATCCGAGAAATCAGTTAGCACTCGTAAGGAGGGAACAAGCTGCTTGTTTCACTTAGAAAGGAATTCCAGGGCCACATGCTGATAATTACACACTTTGTAGTGAATTTACCATTTGAGTCGTATAAATTTTTACTACTGAATATTTAGGCTTAGACAGCAAAAGACAAAATCTTTCACAGACACTTAAATCATTTCACCAAAAGTGCTATTTAGGAGGCCTATCTTGCAAAAGGTATGCTATGAGAGCTGTGGAGGTTATAGTATCATATTTGATTCATATTATTGGAGCAATGTATCATAAATAAATATAGAAACAAGGAATCGTGCCCTTCTTTCTTATGTATAAGAAAGGAGTTTAGGAGCCGGAGTAGAATAAGTGTTTCCCTGGCAAGCACAAGAATCTGAGTTCAATCCNAAAAAAAAAAAAAAAAAAAAAAGGAGTTTACAAGAAAGACAATTAGGATGGAGGAATGGAAGATCAGTTAAGTGGGAAATGACAATAACTGCAATGCTAAATTATCAAATCAAATATGTAATTAAATGTATATAATTCAAAAGTGCAATTAGTCACACATTTTAAGACTTTTGGACACATATTGATAGTGTTAGAGCAGAGTTATTATATTCAAACAAGAATCCCTTATCTTATTCTTGCTTATGCATACAAATAAATTTAGTTTTCCAGAGGGACAACCAAGGATATTGGATGTATCATAGACTTTGGAATTAAATAGAACTGAATACAAATCCCGGCATCAGTGTGTGACTGTGTTTGTACCAGCAGCAACGCAACGACACCGGAAGGAAGGGACCAGCTGGGAGACGCGACCTCCAGCACAGACACCACCGCTGGCAGCTCCGTGACCTTGGGATAAATACATTTCACTCTGAGCCTCAGTTCCACATTTTTACAGTGGAGTCACTCCACCTCCTCTTGGGTATTGCTTTGCTGGCAATACTGATTTGGGGCCAGTGCATAGCTCCCTTGCTTACATTCCCCAAAGCAGATCCCATGAGAAAGTAAGAAACCTGGGAAGTGCTTTGGGATCACCTGGAAACCCACCCCAGGCCTCTTCCTCTAGCTGAAATCTTCTGGCTGGCATGTGCTATAGTCTATTTTTCTACAATCAGAGTGATTAGAAATACCTGTGTAAACAAGAGCTCCCATCCTCGTATTCACACAGAAATAGGTATAAACACCTGGGAAACAGAGGCATCTAGAAGTAGATTCCGCACACACGACCATTTGATTTGTACAGAGAGGGGAATGGAATTCAGTGGAAGAAAGGAAGGCTTTCTCAATCAGTGGTGCTGGAGAAAATGGAAAAGGTAAATTAAGTTGAGACGAAAAATGATTGCAAGTGTGAAAGGAATCAAGCTTTTAGAAAGCCTATCAAAGAATGCACATGGCCTCAGGGATATGTAAATATTTGTTAAATTCCACACAAGAAGTAAAAATCATAATGAAATGAATGAATAATGGCTTTCATTAAAATTTAGAGCACTTATTTATCAAATGATACTAGCAAGAAAGTAAAGGACAAACCATGAAAAAGAGACTCAGAATTTACAACCTGATGAAGACTTATCATAGGAATATATTAAGAACTCCTTAAATTACCACAGTAGGAAGTTGCTTTCAAATAGCCATGAGTTGTTGGGCCGAAGGTATAGCTCAGCGGCATAAGCCCCTGCCTGGCAAGTGCACGCAAGGTCCTGGGTTTGATCCCTGATAAAAAAAAAAAAAAAAAAAAAAGGAAAAAAGAAAATAAGAAAAGGAAAGAGTTGTCACATTTTGGAGGGCAACTTGCTGTATCTGGACAAAAAACTTGAGTCTGGAATGCTTCTTCAAGCTCGGATTCAGAGATGGACTCATTGCCTTAGCAGGCTTAGTGCTGGGCTGGGAAGCTAAGGGAAGGAAGATGGGGGGGGCGTTGGAAAACTGAGGTGGGGACAGATCTGGGCACAGGGGGTCATAAACAATCATGTTTGGTCTTTCACCTTCCATCTTAACTTGGTGCCGCCCCTACACAATGACTTCAAAATTTCAGTATAGTGGGCTCCCCACGTAATGATTTATGTAAACTCACTGGGGAAAGAAAAAGGAAAGGCTATTTCCTACATGTGTATTGTGGAACATGAAGGAGATGCTACAATAAAAATAAGCAAGCAAGCAGAGGCCTGATCTTGGAGCTAGGGAGAGCAACTGCTACCCAAGCACCCGCTCCTGGGAATTTCAGAAATTTCATGGATAACCACCGAATATTCACAAACAGGGAGTAGAGGACTGGGGCAATGCTGTTTAGATCCACAGGATACGAGAATGCAGATGACATCTAGTTAATGTATTTTTATTGTCTCTCTTCTAGTTAAAACCTGAAGAACAAAGTATAGAACAGGAGCTCAAAAATACCTGATTGTTAATGAATTAATGAATGAGAAAGAATAGAATTTAGGCCTTCTATCAAGTCCATCAACCTTGAAAACTTCTTTGTCATCTCTTTACTTCCTATTTTGCCAGTCTCTTTTCGTTCAATCATTGTTAAAAATCATTTGTAGAACTTCGCAGTCTTCTGCTATGGTATCGTCCATCAATAAAGGAACATTTCATCCTGAACACGCACCTTCTCCATTTGGGGAATGGGGGAGTTGAGCTATGATATCTGTGATTCCGATGCACTTCCAGAATAAGTACCACTGTTTCATACTCCAGACTTGTTATCTGAATAAATGTTTTCCTAATAAAGCTTGCAGCTGGGTAGAGTTTGAGAAGCACAACAATTAGGAGTCATGGGACAAGAGCTCTGAAAGGGTTCCCTCTAAGCACAAGCGTTTGCTTCCCACATCCCTGATTAGAAGGAGCAGGGCCTCTGAGGGCCTGCCAATGCGGTGCTGATTGCTAATCAAGTGGCCAAGGTGTGTGTGAGCGGAAGAGAATTAGAAAACAAATGTAGATGCTGATTAGCTTTCTACAAACATCTGAACGATGTTCCAAACAAGGAAGGTGAGGCGAGGCAGAAGGTTCCAGTCTCTGTTCTGCTGACTTCACCTGAGGAGAAGCCGGAATTCAAAAGGGACATGGAGCAAGGCACCGAACTGACTGCAGACCCGAATGGAGCTAGGGGTGCTTGGTGGTAGCAGTGCCGTGGCTGCTCCTGCTGAGGCTTGTGTCCAACTTGACCCCTCTGCAGGAATAGCCATGTTTCTTTGCTTGTTCTTGTCTCATGGCTGCTTTTTTTTGTTGATTTTATCACCTAGATTTCACTGGAACAAGCAAGGGTGGCCCTTGCTCAGAGCAACATATTCAAGAGACTGAAGGAAGACTATTTCTGAGGTCTTCCTCTCTAAATTTAGGCTTGGCGTTAGGCCCATAACCCACACAAGCCAAAGAATCACAGTCATTACCAACAATACCTGTACCAACAGCGTTGGAGAACTGGGGTAAAATATTTGTTGATTCAGAGGCCTGGGGCTAGCCATTCAGCCGACTGGGGAGCAGGGGGGAATGTGCCTTCTCAAACCCACTCTGAATGGAACCCGAAATAAACTCGCTAATGGAGGAGCTCAGTGGGATTACAGGTCAGTGTTTACATTTCTCTAAGCTGAATAATCAATTCTATACTTGACAGAGAACACTGGAGCGCCTCACCTGCACATTTAGTTTAGGAACAAGATGATCAATTGTCCACTCATCTGCCATGCCTGTTCAATTTCTGCAATGTTTAGAAACTCTCCCTCATTGAACCGACAGACTGCTTGGTGAATGGCCCACCATCTCTGCAGGACTGGCACCTTTGAACAGTGCCCAGAGGCGTTCCCTAGCTGACTTCTTTCAGCTCATGAGCACCACATGTACCTGACTCTTCCTAAACTCATGATGTCAGACAATAGCTTGCATCTCTGCATGATGGGAGAATTTCCACCATGGCAATAGGCCAATGCTCCAAATCATGGATTTTTCTTCCCTAGATATCCTGTTTTTGATATCTACTGCTACTTATCTACTTGTATTTTTAATGTTCTTTATTTCTTTTTCATATTGACATTTATGTTTTTATTGAGTCACATTTATATGAAAAGAATCTAATTACCTCTGTAGGTGAAAAGCAGTGTTTTCTTGCACGTATAGAAGGCCCCCTTCAATACAGATTCCAGTGTAAACAAAACAATACTGGACGATGCTCAACTAGGAGATTGTGCTGGCCCCAAGTAATGATTATGAGGCCAGTTGTCACTTCCATGAAAACAGAGATTATCTGTGTGGAGAGGTTTTAAACCATACAACAACAAACTACAGTGAGACTTTTCTACTCAAGGTAAAGGCAATAGGTAGCCGCAAATCTGTAGGATTAAACTGATAGAGAATGGTAGGACTCCAGGCTGCAAACTCAACACTGACACCTGCTTTCTACCTCTTCTTACAAGGGAGAGAAGCCCTTGGGGTCTTGACCTGATTCCACAGGTCCCAGCCCAGCCCACTGTGCATGAAGGGATCCACAGCTGTGGCCTGAAGGCTTTCCCCAGAAGTCCCAGAAGGCTTTCACTCCTAGACCCCCTTGTTCTATGTTGTGTGAGTATCCAGTGCTAGACTGGAAATTTCTGGAGGCCCCTCATGGCCATTTCCTAGGAACAGCCCTCCACAAGGATGGTTAGAGTCCATCTCTGGCTGAGGAGACCAGGTGTGGCAATGTCCCAGTTCAGTCCCCTCCTTCCTCAGAATGAATAACTTTGAAGCATGGCTTCTACATTGTTCTAGAGCTTCTCATGGGATTCAACATGAGTTGCTCATAGCTTAATGCATGCTTTATAGATTCTCCTTCCTTACTCTTTTGCCTTCAGTCTGTTGTGCTCTTTGGTCTTCCTTTAAATGCTGCTTGCACTTGCAGCCTGGCCCTTCTGGGGCACCCCAGTTTTAGTACATATAAATTCATGCCCTCTCACGAGTCGCCAGTGGGCCAGTGTCTCAGGCTTTGGGCTTCAGCGTCCTCATGGACAGCCAGTGCCCATGCCAGGCTATGTGATGTGGAAGTCGAGCAATGTTTCAGACACCACAGACTTTTCACACCGCAGGCACTGGTGGAAAGCTCGGTATTGAAATTACCTCATTATCTCCTCTAAGGCTAGCAGAGACCATTGATATTTGAGAGGGCTAATCTAAAAGAGACATTGATCATTTAATCCTTTCAGCTCACTGGGTTCTAGTCCTCAACAAGTTCAGACTGCAGGAATCTTAGCTCTCCACAGGAAGGCAGCCTTTCTCAGCTCCTTTCATGTCTTTACTGAGGTAAGGTACACAAGGCAGGCAGGCCAAGGGTGTTTTCACATCTTGTGAAAAAGAGCAGTTGGCATAGCTATTCCCAGAGCAACTCAGTGCCACCTTACCACGAAAGCTCTCAAATGCCTATCAGAAATTAATGCCAAAGAGAAAAAGTGCTCTCTTCCCACTTGTTGGCACGCTCTTCTTTATCCTTGTTTCCTCCCCTTCCTAATCAGCACTAATTATGAAAGCGCAGGCATTTCTAATTATGGTTATGGGGAAACACAAAGTAAATTTGGTGCTGTTTTAATAACCAAAGCCAATTAATGTTCTTACATATTGAATTTTGTATTTTTAAAATCTTTACCTTTGTGTAATTATAATTTAATAAGCTATTTAAAAACACTTAATGATAGAAATTATCAGTGAATAAACAACATGAATCCACAAAGGATAAAACTATCTGCTACAAAACAGGTTACAACTGGACATGCAGAATTATTATAGCTTGACTCAAAATCATCAGCATTTGGGTCACAGCAAAACCAAAGTTCTTGATTGGTCAGAGATAATTTGTGAACGATCAGCAGGTAACTTCTGTGCTTTGATTTGTGATAATATTCACATCTGTTCATTCATTTGGTCCCAAATTTTGTCTATCTTCTATGTACTAGGTACCATATAAGGTTAGTAGTGATGACTATGTGAGAAAATAGATATTGGTTCTATTGTCACACAAATGGAATTGATAATTCAGAGGGAGGGAGGGAGAGAAGGGGAGAGAGAGAGAGAGAGACAGAGACAGAGACAGAGACAGACAGACAGACAAACAGACAGACAGAGAGACAGAGAGACAGAGAGACAGAGAGACAGAGAAACAGAGACAGAGACACACACAGAAAGAAACTCAGTTTAGAAACTGCCTCACCTGTTCTGCAGTAGAAAATAAAGCAGCAACAAAGGGAAGCAGTGCAATAGAAACCAGCAGGAAACAACCTTGGAGACACGGGTGAGTGCTGATAGAACAGGCCTTGGCCTCTCTGACGGTGGCGCAGAGCGTGAGTCATGCCTCCTGTTACAGCTGGTGTAGGCAAATACAACAAAAACCATGGCAACAAGGCAACAACTGAGTGACGCCCCTATCAGCCCGGAACAGGCATCTATGTGTTCAATTAAATGTTAGTTTTATTTGTTGTTTTTCTAAAACAGAGTGGAGACCCCCGCAGCTGCCATTTGACTAACGGCCTGACAGGACGAGCACCAGTCGGTGGCGCATTTTGGTTATGGTGATGCTGTGCTAAGCTCGTAGCATGAAACCAGAGCCCCGGAGGTCCTAGAAGGGAGCATGTCTGCTCTGCTCTTGTCCCCCTGTCACCACGGCCCTCAAATGGCATTCTCACGGGAGGTGGAGAACCACAGAATTTCATAGCCAAGGAATAAGTGGGTGGGCCAAGGCTCCTATACATGTATTTTTGCCCTAAACCCATCTAAATCTGATAGTTATATGGGCAACACACATGATTCTACTCATCCTTGTAGTGCTAGGAGACCATATACCTTGATCTCAGAAATTTGTAGTTGTGAAAACTCTTTGGTAAGAACCTTATGGGCTACAGCAGCACCAGCATTGGGGAAACTTGTTAGAAATACAAGTTCTCCAAGGACCAGACAGATAGCTCAGTGGACAAAAGCACCTGCTTAGGTAGGCTCAAGGACTGGGGTTTGATCCCCAGTGTGTTGTGATAGCCCTGACCCTGGAGAGTGCTGAGAGGGTGAATGAGGCTGGGTGTGGTGGCATGTTCCTGTAATGCCAGTGCTTGGGTGGCTGAAAACAGGAGGATCGCTATGAGTCAGATCGGTGTATTGAGATCATGTAGACCTTGTACTAAATACATAAAAAAAGAAATGCAAATGCTTGGCCTTGTCCTGGACTCTGAGCACAGGACCTATTTTAATAAGCTTTGCAGAGAATTCTGATGCCCATGCTAGCTTGAGAAACACTGCCCAAGAACTAGCTTTCTGAGAGGATTTCCAAACAGGGCCTTTGTGCTTTCCTATTTAACGTCCCAGTGCTAAGGAAGATGTGGTAGACAGTACCTGAATCTCATTTATTCAGCTGCACGCAGGTCTGAAGACCAAAGGAGCTTCAGAGAAATAGTTGTGAACGATTTCACCACGCAATTGAAAAGGGTCCCCAGGACCATTTGGTTCAGCCATTACAAAGATCTATAAATTCTCTTCACTCAAATGCATGTAATAAAAAATAGAGATAAAATGAAATTGGCAATGTAATACACTGATCTCCCAGCAAAATTAAACTGATAACTCTTGCTTTCCTTTCTAGTGCCACTGCACCGTGGCTCTGCACTCACTGGTCGCCTGGTCTCCTAGCACACTTTGCTGTCTGCAGCCGAGTACAAACTCTGACATTTGCCCCTGTTACATTATTGCTAATAACTTGAATCACTGAACCCATGACATTGGCTTTGATTCTCAGATCAGTTATGAAAATATACATTGGAATGGCATCAACATGCCCAATATTTCTACTTGTCACATCTCATCAATTATCAATTATAAAGCCAAAGGGTCTATGCTAAGGGGTAAAGACTGCGCCTGGCAGCAGGAACATCCCCCCTTGACACTGTCCTGTTAGAAACCATACTTACAGTAATGGTTATACACCCAGGTTGGTTCCCTCACAGGATTCACATCTGGGTGACAATCTCTGGCCATAAGTACGAGCTGGGGTACTTCTCCAACTTTTAGCAATAGGTCATCCTCACTTTTAATAATTAATTTCATGGACAAAGTTAGGATTTCCTCTTGTAAATCACCTAGAAATAGCCAAACTGACATGACTCATGAAAAATAATTCTTCCACCTCTTTGCAAACTGTTGCATGAAGGTAAACATGATTAACCAGGCCTGGATGGTCTGTTGGAGTTTCAAAACATGCCCACCCCATTACTCTCACATCACTGCAAACAACAACAATAATGATAACAATAATAACAATGACTGTCCCAGTTAAATCTGAATCTCAAATAAATAATGTTAGTATAAACATGTGCAAATCCTTGCACAGGACATTCATATACTAAAAATACACTAAAAATTTTAAGTTATTTGCTTACATTTGTATGACTCCGGATGCACGCTCTTGACCCCTAGTGTAAAATACTGTCCCCAAAATCTTCCTTCAACCATTAAACTCATATTGATCCACATACAAAGGAGCTACATTCTACTCACTAATTAAAGTGATTTCTCTCCTTGAAAGTTAGCACAAAATTTACTGGGCACTGGAACATAGTGCCCTCATTGGTGAGGACTTGTTTTCAGGCTCCAAGCCAAACAAGTGACTATGGAACTACTCCTGTCCTGTGGAATTTATAAGATTATTTTACTTCCTAACATTGGAGAAATCCTTGAGGTCCAATTCTTGTTTCCCTACTGCTGGGAAAGTGGCCAACTTCTGCTTAGGCCCAGAGGATCAAGGATGGATGCGTTTTGCAAAGTGTGACTTCAGTTCAGATCTCTAGAGTAGAAAAGATGCATGCGTGTAGCATTGGAAAACAGAACTTTGCCTGTTGCCAGTGGTTCTATCTACTGTGGAGTTTCCTGATTGGTTTGTTTGTTAACAGACAGGGTTTAAAAGGAGAAATTAATACCACTTTCAACTTACCTGCAATTAAATGGTAAGAAAAGTCTGTGTGGAGTTATCATTTTAGTGATGTTAGATACACCTTTGGCAGAGGAGAGAGGCAAGCTAAGCATAAATTAGGCTAAAATCAGGCTTCTTGAGTAGAGTTGTATGTATAATTATGGAATCCCAAGAATCTCTTTGACTGACTTCCCAGGAGGTCAGTGATAAAGAAAGATGGTCCCATTTTGTTTGGAAGCTGCTTCAGCAGAGGGTTCAACCTTTTCAGTAATAGAATCAAAACTTGTCTGTGCTCTAAACACCAGTAAAAGCTGCCCTGAAGGGGCAATGCATCGCCTTACGCTTAATATTAGAGGCTGCAGGCAAAAGGAGGTTTCCAAGCTCAGGACTGCAATCTAATTGGGAGTGGAGTGATTCATGCCCTCTCCAAAGGTTCATCATTTCCTGAGAAGGAAACAGACAGAGGGGCTGTTAAATCCCACCGCCCCTCTTACCAGGGCAAACTCAGCCAGGGATCTACGTAGGGAGAGCCAGCACTTCACAGCATTAATTTTAGGTGCTTTGTTCAGAATGATATGTTGGGGCTACAACTGCTCAAAACCTTCACAACATCTTAGCCTGTTTATTAAAGGATAATTACAAACAGGGATTGCAAAGATAGCTGATGGATAGATAGCTCTTTCTTTTGCAATTGTGACATGAGTATATCCTAATTTTAATATTTTTTATTAAAAAGAAAATATATAAATTGGCTGTGTGAAGACAAGCTATGGAGTTTTAGTATTCTTTATACATACTATAGAGTTTACGCAAAGTAAAATTTAAAACTCCTAAACCTGAACCATATTTAATGCACTGTGTTTAATCTAACATATAGCAAGCGCTTAGAAAAGTCCCTGGTGCTTCATGTTTGTAAAATGTTAGTTATTGATCTGTTAAAGTATTTAAAAAGAGTGCCAACCAAATGCAAAAAGGGCCCCTCGGAGGATTCTATTTACAAAATGTGCCAAGGAGGCAAGCCTGTGAAAGGTACTGCAGGTCAGAAAGGTGGCTGGGCTTGGGTGGGAGGGTGTGGGGTTTCCGGGCCTGGCCAAGCCCTGCTTTCCTATTGGGTGCTGATTCTAGGAGGACCTTCTGTTTATGAAATCTGCCAACCTGAAGATTTGGGACTCCCGCACCCCTCTGTGGGTGTTTCGTGTTGGTGCATCTGGGGCACTACAGCAGGGACCTGTGGACTGGGAGGCCTAAATAAAAGCCCAGGACTTTATTTCTCAAGTATCGGAATTTGTAAATGCATAGTCAAGTCACCCACAGATTCCACATCAGGAGAGGCGCCCTCCCTCGCCCATCGAGGGGCATCTTTTCACGGTATCCCCACACGGTAGAAAAAGGCAAGGGAGATGGTGCTCTGAGCGCTACGTGTTATAGAGGCTGCAGCCTCCCTGAGAAAGCTTGCCTTCCAGGGGGTCTCCTGAAGTCCCCGCCTCTAAACAGCGCCCTCTAGGGGCTGGGCTTCAATGCTTGGGGACACAGATACTTGGTCTAGAGCACGTGCTGTATTTCATAAACAGTTAAGCAAATAGGTGGCAATCTGACTCAAATTATAGCACAAATATTTCTTAAAGGTGAGTTGATAACTTGAAAAATAAAAATAATGGTTTCAAGAATAGATACTGAAAATTATCCCTACAACTGCAGGCCAGAAATCTCTGAGGCAAAGTGCATCACAAATGCTAAGCGTGACGTGATGCATACTGGCGATGCCCACCTCGGCCGCTGGTGGAAGCGATTCCTCCCTCCCTGCGTCAGAAACATGGAAACAAGCTTAATACACGGGAGAGTCAGGGCACCTGAGAAGAGGAGTAAGAGGATTTCGGTTGATCTCAGAAACTCCATTCCTTGATCTCTGGTCTTTCCAGTGATTTTTCATTAATGTCAGATATAATAAAAAGTACAAGTTTTTCATAAATTGTATACTACTTCAGGATTTAAGAACAGTGGAAATTCAGCTATTCAAATCTGTGAGTTCCCAAATCTGAGGGGATTCTGGAGAACTTATAAAACCTTCATCCTGGACAATCCTTATTTAGATAAGGACAAACTAATTCTCCAGATAAAGTCTTAAGGAAAATGCAAATAAAAGCAGCAGTGGCACATCCTACATTGCCTAAAATATTGGGAGGCGTTGCATAGGGATGATAGTGTCTTGGTCACTTTTCCTTCTTGTTGCTCAGGCAAAGGAGCCGACACCCACACTGTAAGGGCGGAAGGCTCCATTTGGCTCATGGTTGTGGCGGTTTTGGTCCATGCTCACCTGGTGCAAGCCAGGGTGGCAAGTTAGAGTGGCATCACAGAAAAACAACAGTTCATGCCTGGCAAGCAGAAGGCAGTGAAGCAGAAGCCAGCTTTCCCCCTTCAGCCCATCCAGCATTTTGGCTGGTGCCACCTAAAGCTACGCTAACTCCGATCGGGGGACTAGCTAAATATCCTTATCACAGGCCCTGCATCCAGTCAGCTCCAAACCCACACTATGAGCACTTGCGACTTTGGGGTGCTAACACATGGTATCCAGAGCTGAGGGAGGTGTGGGGACAAGAGCACTTCTTCGTGCTCTTGGTGGCAGGACAAATTGCTTCGATGTCTGGGAAAGCGATTTGGTAGTCTCTGTCAGAATTCTA
Source organism: Tympanoctomys barrerae (assembly GCA_002564285.1). NCBI lineage: Eukaryota > Metazoa > Chordata > Mammalia > Rodentia > Octodontidae > Tympanoctomys > Tympanoctomys barrerae. The sequence goes on from NDGN011473635.1 coordinate 14,289, forward strand.
AATGGGCCCGTCGTCTTCTCTTAGCGGTGCTCTCTCTAGATTCTGATCCTGCATTCTGGGGATCGGCGTGAAGAGACACCATTTGTGTGATGCTCCTAAAAGCGGATCAATGAAGAGAATTCTCAAACAAATTAGAGGGCAGCAGTGATGAGGAGTAATCTGCAGTTACCAGTTATCCAAAAGCCTCAGATCTGTCTCTCTCTGCAACCTTCACAACATTAAAGCACATTCAATATGTATTATTGACTGGAAGAAAATTGCAGAACAGTACTAATGACAGGATTCTATTGTTTTTTTTTTACCAAGAGAATCTAGGAGTCTTAATGAGAAGTATATCGCTATCATTTGGCATAAGAAGAGACAGTGAAATCCTTCAGACCAGTACCTAGTAATAAATTCAAATATTACTAAAACCATACATTTCCTCAGCTAGACAGTGAACAACTTGGATTTATAACCCCAATACTAAAATAGTGACCACTTGTTAAAAAGGACTAAAAAGTATTTAGGAAGTGCCAGTCAACTCCCTCAGGGACTGAATTGACACTCAGTGGTCCATTGTTGATAACAGAAATGTAAAGAAACCCCTCCACACAGATCATTCTTCCATTCCATGGACACACGATAGGCTACCTGGTGCACTGGGATGGGTGACGGGGCTGTAGGCTGAATGGAGGAAAATATGGGCATGCTTTCTTACATGTTATCATCAAGCTTGAGACAAAGACCAGAAACATAGCCAGGGATTATGGCCAATGTGACAAAGGATATGATGGGGCTATCTATAGAAGGGGAGATGTAGAAAGAAATAATTCCTAAGCTGAGATTTAAAAATAAATTGGAGCTTCTTTGGAAAAGAAGAAGGTAAAAAGTTACAAGAAGAGACAATGGTGTGTGTGAAGATCCCTCATCAAATGAGTTCCATAAACATCAAAATCTTGACTTTTAGCTACACTATCTCTACCCGTATCAGACACCCTTATGTTATTTCAGCTTTTAAAGGGCTTTATGAAATGGTAAAACATTGCCTGACAATAGCATTGCCTGACAAGTTATACTGGTACTCTCTTTGTGAGATTGAATTTTCCCTAAATAGCTACCAAGTATTATAGTTCAGGAGCTCTTCATGCAATGTGATGGTGACAGTGATAGTCTTGTCATCGAGCAGTACAGCTGATGTTCTGTCTCCTTGAGCTCAGTGGAATTTCTGACTGCCTCAACCCCTCAGAACATGGTGCAGCGATGCTTTCAAGCCTAGATCATAAAATGTCACGCTTTTCTACCAGGTTCTGGTGGGTGCTCCTTCTTGGCACCAGCAGCTACGTGGAAAGGCTCTGCATGGACGCTCTGGCCAAGAGCCAGTACCAACAACCAGACACATTAGAAAACAAACGTGAAGTGAGTCCAGCCGCCAGCTGTTGAGTTACACAAGCCTTCAGGCTATCCCGCTGACATCGTGTGAAACAGAAATGAAGAATCCCCACAGAGCCCTCAGAAACTACAGAATGATAAATAAAATAAATGACTGTTGTTGTTTTATGCCACTAAGTTTATGATGGTTCATACAGTTATAACTAGACAGCAGAATCAAACACAGAGCGAAGTGTAGCGTCGATCTCAGTCACCACTGGACTCAGCACAGCCCTGGAGGAACATGGCTGGGATGTGCATTCATTCACCTGGAAGTGACCCTTCCTGGGCCTCATGTGCTCAGTGAGGCCGAAGACATGTGTAGCTAGGGAGATTTCTAGGGGAACGACCAGGCCCAGAACCCAGGATGAGGAGAGAAAATGGGGACACTTTTTAAAAGATTGTTGTCGGGATCCAAAGGGAAGTTATCAGCCAGGATAAGCCCAGACTACTTAAGCGTGCTTGTTACGCAAGCGTCTCATCAAGCCCTCTGAAGTTTAGGAAAAGCAGAAAGAGTAGTGTGAGTGTTTTCATACTTCAAGCCTCATCCAAGGGCCAGCAAACTCCAGTCTGCTGGTCAATCTGACCTGTGGATTTTCTTTTTGTAAATGAAGTTTTATTGGAGCACAGCTATGGTCCTTCATTTATATATTATCCATAGTACTTTTATACTATATGGAAGAGGCTATATGTTATGCACACAGATGAAAATCTCCTGAACCAATCTATGATATTGCTCAAATGAAAGGAACTAATAATTATAAAGAGAAATTTTTAAATATATTTATAACAAAGACCAGAAGACCAGAAGACTGAGACATACTTACTATTTGGACCTTTAATGAAAAAGGTAGCAACTTGGTCTAATGGAATATATCCACTTACTCCAGAAAAATCTGCAGAGAGTGATTAAAATTTCTTTTTTATGTTTAGCTTTTTTCCTACTGCTGCCTGGAATTATGCCACCTCCGTTGCTGCTTATCCTGTGAGTCAGAGGCTCTGAGGGGCAGTCTTCAAGTCTTTGCTGAATTTTTTAAAATGAGAAAGCTCAATACCTAACAAAAGGAGTTTGTAGGCAGAATGTTCCAACAGATGGGCATGGAGAATGAAACAATAGTCTGCTTCAGAGCTGGAAACCTCTGAATCATGTGGCAAGGTATGATTGAGGTAGAAAAGAAAAGGGGGCACCAGGGCTAGCCGTGGGCTTGTCATATGCAGCCATTATAAACCGTGGGCCACAACGGGTCTTCACACATATTTTGTAACTATAACACCAACATAATGTCAACATGCTGGTAAGCAGTTCAGATTAACTAGCATCACACCAATTTCTAAATTCCATCTCCCAATTTGTTTCTGCCACATTGACGAGGGGCATAAGTGCTCGTTTTCCCAGCCTCCTATGCAGCCAGCATAACCACATGACCTGTTCTGACCAATAAGATTTAAGCAGATACCTGTTAAGGGTTTCTGTGGCCAACTATGGCTGATAAGGCTGGCACTTCCCCGTGCCTTTTTCCTTCCTTGAATACAGATGCCATGACTGAGTGCCGGGTTTTACGGATGACCCTTAGTTCATTATTCTTAACCACTGGCTTTGGGGGCTCTGGGTAGCTGCCATTATTCCTGGCTATGTTTTTAATATCTATTTCCTCTTCCTTCTTTGATGAGGAAATCAGGAGCTGACAGGAATTACTGAGAACCAACGGGGCAGCTTCTGAGCTAGAGCGAAGAAGAAAATGAGCCTGCATTTCACAGTGAAGAAAGCTTGGATCTCTTAAAGCAATTAAAGGATAAAACATCAAGACTGTAAAATCCGCCCACTTGAGTAATCAGAGTATTATTCTTTTATGTTTCTAAAGTTTTTAAGGAGAAAAGGAATATGTGTATTTTTTTCAGGCATGTAACCACGAGTGTCTCCAAAGTGCTTTAAAAACAAGCATTATCAGCCTTAATGAAGGTGTAACGCCAGCAAGGAGAGTGTCCGAGATGGTGCACGAGCCATAAAATTCTAAGTGGTAGCTGGTCCCACAACTCAAAGCTTTCGCTCTGCACGTGCATTTGTTCCTCCAGCTCTGTATTCTGAGATACGCTGGCCTTGGTGAGTTGGTGACACTGGTGCCCGTGAGCAGAAGCCCTCACCTCCCATGTTTATGACAGGAATCACCTGCTGTCCTGCTCGGGCTTATCTAAGAAGCTCTAAAAGAGGTAGACCATGGCTTTTCCTGCAGAGCTCAAAAGACCTTAGGACCCAATTGACAAATTGGGATAGGAAGCAAGCGCTCCAAGAAATAAAGTGGTGTTGCAGAAGTGAAAATCACACGCGCTCCTCAGCTGAGAAAAAGCTAACCGTTTCGACTGCCACCTGAGTAATTTCTACTGATTTTCTCCCCCTAAAAGTCACTGGATTAGTGAATGGATGTTATCTTCTTTCTGGACTTCCTTTTTGGTTCTAAAATAATGGTGACATTTACGAATGGGGACAGAGAGGAGACAGTGTGGAAGAGGTTCGCCCTGTCTGTGAATAATAAGGCAGTTATTGTGCAAATTAGAAAGCAAACCCACAGAAAGCAAGTCCATTATCTTCCTTTTTTGCTAACCTTGAGCTTCTAGATTGACATTTATTATCTTCTGATAACAAAAAGGATACGTAGCTAGTTTCCCTAGGAAATGAGCTATTTAATTGGTTACCTTCCCCCAACTTTGAATATAAAAATCATGACTTGCTTGGTCATCATTGGTTCTTAGAGGTCACATGAAGCCAGTGGCTGCCTACGTGCACGCCATGAGTCCCAAGTAGCAGGAAATGTCCCCGCGGGGCCCGGATCACACACACCCGTGCCGGTTTGTAGGGAGCAACGTCGGGAGGCTGTGGAACCGTGTCCCCCACCTTCAACCCAGAAATGTCCTCTTTACCCTGAATTCCAACAAATGATCACCTCAAATATGATTGGCTGAGACCGCTCTGTATCTCAGCAGAGAAAGCGGTATGAAGGAAACAAAGCAAGCATAATAACCGTGACAGTTACTGGTGGCTAGGCGTCACTTGTGGAACTGAGCTAGAGCTATT
>NDGN011473645.1:0-15970 GCA_002564285.1 Tympanoctomys barrerae
AAAAAAAAAAAAAAAAAAAAAAAAAAAAAACTTAAAATTTGAGACAAGATTTTGCTAAGTTGCTCAGGCTGAGCTCCAATTTGTGATTTTCCTTTTACAGCCTCATAGAGTGTTAGATTGTAGATAGGGACGTTCTGCAATTCCTGGCATAAAGTCTTCTTTGAACGATGCAAGCTCAGAATAAGAAGTGAGAAATAAGAGTAAAGGATTCAAATATAAAAGAAGAAAAATGGATGAAGGCCCTAAACTAAGAGATAATACAATTTAGTGACTTGAATGTACAATGAATATCCTGAGTTAAAGCCAGAAAGTTGGATAAGGGCTAGGTAATGCAAGACCTTATCAAAATGAAGTATAAATGAGAATCATTTAAAGGGTTTCAAAGCTTAATACTTTATTTCCTAAATAGAAGTATCCCCCCTACATAACTTACTTTTGGTAATCTGGAACAGTTTGTAGGTTTTTTTTGTAACCTTGACATTTTTGAAAAGTACCAGCTACTTTATAGAATGTCCCTCAATAAGGCTTTGTTTTATATTTCCTTTTGATTTGTACATTTTTGCATAGGTATACTGGTGAATTGATGCTGAATTCTTTTCAGTGCATATTTGGAAAACATGATGTTGATGTGTCCTTTTAGTGGTCATATTATTTTTTATCATTTGCTTAAGATAGTGTTTGCCAGGTTTCCTGACTTTATAGTTGGTGAGTTATGGTGTTAGTATTTTGTACATAGATACTTTAAACCTCTGTGAGAACCAAACTTGCTACTTTTAGTATCCATTGATGAATCAGATATTCTCCTACTCTCAGAGGTGCCAATTAGCAATTTTTCTACCAATTATTTCTTCTAGATTTATTCATTGGCATTGTACAGTGGGGTGGAACTTTCTTTTCTCTGTTCATCTCTATTCAAAATACTGTTTATATTTTTTCAACAGATTGTGTTTGTAGGTGTTACTTATTTTATTTATTCTGAGGTCCATAAAGCTAGTTTCTTTTAAGAAACATGACCTTAATCATCTCTTTTTCTGTGTGTTTTGCCACATTTGTTGAGCTATGATTCACTTTCATCAAAAAAATCTTGTTTAAAATAATCTCTAAAAGATGGTCACAGTTTACAGGGAAACAGAATTTTCAGTTCTGTATTTATAACATACCTTATGCTAGGTCTGTTAATATTTACTTACTCTTTTAAGGTTTCTGAGTTTTAGTGCATTTTCTGTCCCTTTTAGGCTGTGAATCTTTTTATTCAGCAGGCACGCCTTCCTTTTACAACCTGTTTGTTCTGCTGCTGCTCTTTGCACCTATGCCAGAGCTGTTATAATCTTATAAAAGTCCTTACAAATGGCATCATAAGATTCTGAAAATCATTGTTGGCCTCTTTATCATCCACTGTGACAGGCACTGATTTAGATTAGCAAAATCCAGTGTATGAAGACAGCGCTAACTTTTCAGTTACAGGTCTAACTTTCGTTAATAGAATTCTTGCCATAATTTCCTATATCTGAAGCTTTATCTTAGTTTTGAATACTTCATCGCTTTTTTTTTTTTTTTAAAGACAGGATCTTGCTGTGTAGTTCATGCTGACCTTGAATTCATTATGTGATCCAGTCTGGCCTTGAATTCACAATGTTCCTTCTGTTTCAGCCTTCTGAGTGTTGGAAGGTGTGTGCCACTTTATCTGCCGGACTTCATCACTTTTTCGTATAGCAGGATATTTTGTATTTGAGTCTTGAATCTTCTCAGTCTTACCCACAGAGTTAACCTTTTCTGTAAGGTTACAGTGTATAAGAGCTTCTTTTGATGCAGGAAATGATCTATCTGGGCACAAGGTATGGTTATGGATACTGTGAAGTATGACCACTTCCAGTCTTTCTTAGCATATATATTTAGGAATAACATATATATTTAATTTTTTTTTCCTCTACTACAAGAACAGATGAGTTCACATTGATACTTCCAGTCCAACCCCAAACGAACATCCTTGTCTCTTCCCATATTTATAATTTTTTGATAGTGAGAAATCTGTCTCATTATCTTTTAATGTGTATATTCAGTTGCTCAGTTCTTCCAATTTGTAACCCAACACATGGCCATGCCAGCAAAAAGCTTAGTTTCAGACATTACTTGCTTATTCTCACTCACTTAACACTGAAAATTTTCCCCCAGAAACGACCATTGGAAAGAGGCCTGAGGAAGGCCAGGGAAGGTTTTAGGAATTAGGAAAGAGTAAGAAAGGATAGAAAAGAAGAAAAGATTAGAGGACATTTACAAAGCTTGGTCCTTGTGCTCTTCCCCTTCATCTCATCAACTGGCTGAAAGATCACCCTGATGATCACCCTGATGAGGGGGGAGACTGCTTCATGGTTAGTGAACATTCTGACTGCTGGGTGCAGAATATATTGGAAAGGAGAAAGGAGACAGGAGGATTGGTTAGGAAACCTGGATCAGTCTACGGGAAGAGATGAGCTATGTCAGCTTTGATGAGTTGTGTGGCAGTGCTAGACAAACCTAAAGAAGTGGACATATCTCAAGCACATTTGAAAGCTGATTATCTTTTTTGATCAGCAGTTTACCAGATATATTGATTTCCAATGAATATAAATATTAATAAGAAAGTATTTTTTTAAAAAAGAAAGTATTTTAAGACATAGGTAGTTTCCAGATTGCATGTTTACTTTTAGCCAGTAAAAGTTTATACATTATTTTCTTTGTGCTCATAACTGTGAATTTTTTTTTTTACTCACTATTTTTTAGTGCATACATTTTAACTTCTGTTGGGGCGGGGGAGATCCTGAGTTCAGTTCCCTGTAACACACACACACACACACACACACACACACACACCCCAAAACCCAACTACTTTCCCATTTTAACTTCTGTCTTTATACCTTAACAGACTGCTCGCTTGCTTGCCTTAAAATAACTGAAAAAATTGGTTCTGTAGGCCGTTCCAATTAAACTACTCTGATAATAAACCAGTTGTATTTACATGAATGTGTCATATTTATTTCAGCTAATTACTGATTCTGATTTACATTTTAGATATTATGATCAGATCTGTGCCATTGAACCCAAATTCCCATTTTCTGAAAATCAGGTAAGTCATTAATTTCATTTTAAAGTCGTATGATAATTGTGAGTTACCCATTTCCTCCTATCTGGTATTTTATTCAGATCAGTGGTTCTTCTACTACCTTTTATCTTTTAAAAGATAGTTTTATATTAATTAGAAATTTTTAGATCTTGTCTGATAGAAACCTATGTCCTATGGAAGGTCTTCGGGAATTCTATTCATATAATTCTTCCTAGTCTTTAGGGGCTCATACAGAGCATAGAACTATTTTACATTAATAGGGGATCTAGAGATTGCTGAATATGACTCTGAATTTCTCAGAATTAAGGAAACTATAATTTAGAAATTACTACTCTGGGTTTAGTGGTTAAAAAATTACTGGCACATTATATTTACATATATATTTGCAAATACTGTTCTAGTTGATGTTATAATACTATAATAAGCTCAACTGTGTTTCTTCCTAAAGTGTAGTTGTTGAAAATACAGATGATTTTGTACAGTTTTATTGATATTTGGGAGACTTGCTAAGAGGCTTTTTTTTTCCCCGAGTACTGGATTATATGGAACTTTGACAATGAGCTATATACCCAATCTTTTTTAAAAAAATTATTTTGAGACAGATTTTGCCAAGTCTAGGGTCGGACTTGTGATCTTTCTCTCTTAGTTTTTCAGAATGCTAGAATTATAGGTCTGTGCCACTGTGCCTTGCTCTAATAAAAGTTTTTATAGTGTGTGGTACTTCTGAATTTCAAAATAGTGTAAGAAAAATACACATTTTTTAAACAAATTTTTATAGGTGAAATAATTTTATATTGAGATTTTCTTTATAGTGTTCCATAAAAATGTGTATGTGGAGCTGTGATGGAGTGAGGGGCGGGAAGCTGGGGAGCCTATGAACAAGAGGAGCAAAAAGCTAAAGCTGCTGATAGCTTGTGAGAGTTTATTGTGCTAATCTTTTTTTTTGTGTATGTTTGAGGTTTTTCCTACTCTAGAGTTAGACTTTTTTTGTGTGTTTGATGTAATACATAAGTGAGGTGAAGATCTTATATGTTAATGTAAAAAATAAAATCTCTCATCTTCTCAAAGAAACCATTCTCCACCTTTTGTAATGGCTATTTTTAGTTTTATCTTGTACCAAACCTGTAGTGTTTTATTGGCTTTATTTTTTTTCTCTTACTTGGCAAGTATTTATTAAGAGCTTGTTCTATTGAAGCCATGGTACATTTTGTGAAGATCAATAGGATAGTGTTTATGGTTACACATACAGTGACTAGTTGGAGTATCCTTGTGTCAGTATTCTGCTTTACAAAATTTATGATACAGAAGGAAAATGAGTTGATTAACTACAGAAGATATTTTAGACAGGTTCATCTTTTGTTTTTTTTCCTTGTAGATTTTTCTTTAAAAGAGACTTATCATTTAATGAGCTTCAAGATGGTAAAATAATTTTGTTTTTTCCCATTCTATTCAGATATGCTTGACATTCACCTGGAAGGATGCTTTTGATAAAGGTTCACTTTTTGGAGGATCTGTAAAATTGGGTATGTATTTTCAATAGAAATGATACAACATACAGTCAAAATATTTTGTATGTTTTTAGTTTTAAAATTGTTCTAGTGATTCTTTGTAAGTACTAATTTTTTTACATTTCATTTTCTTAAAGTTTTAATGCTATTTCAAAATATTTGTACAGAGCCTATGCCTTGCCAGGCACTGTCCTAGTTGTAAAAATGAGTAAGACTGTTGTGGTCAGTGTGTTTAGGATGATAGTTGATCATTGTAAAGTCTTACTGTGTACTGTGTAATGTGTGGTATCTGCTGCATGGTGTTTTGTTCTGTGACACAGTGTGGCTATAGTAGTGGTCTTCATGAATTATGCTGTCTGTTGATATAGTCATCTTAGTTTGTGTATCATCTGATGTTCACATATATTCTGGTTTTAAGTTTCACAGTGTAGTTTACACAGGTCTTGGACTCACCGTGTAGCTCAGGCTTGTCTTAAACTCATGATCCTCTTGTCTCCACTTCTTGAATGCTGGGATTATAGGCGCTGGCCCCCATTCTCAACCCACATGTCTCCTATGATATTTACAAAATGATACTATCATCTGTGAACTTGATTCTTAGAATGTATTCCTGTCATTAAGTGAGGCATGGCTTTATATTAGTCTTTGGACAAACTTTTTGGAGCATAAAAGGGGATAAAGTTAATTCTTGCTGTTGAAAGCAAGTGGTATTTGGATGAGGTGTTGAAAGACCTGAATTTGTTTTTTCCAGGAAGAAATTAATAATACAAATATGACATAACCAAAGGTCAAAATGGCATCTCTTATGTGTCTTAATTTCCTCATTTGTGGGACTACTGTATAGATTAAAAAAGTGAAAATACGTGAAGTCTTTGGAATAGTGCTAAGTATTAGGTACAGTGAATGATAATCAGTAATGTTTGTTATATATATGTACACGCATATATATAAATGTATGATGCACCTGTACAGTGAATGGTAATCAATAATATTTTGTTATATATATGTATAAATGTATGATACACCTGCATGAATGCCCAGCTTTTGTCTTGCTTGAGTGGTGTTGAATGAAGAGTAATTGTCTTGAACCACATAGAAAATATAGAGTATAGTTAATGTATTTAATTACAAAATTTCTTTAAAAAATAGTTTCGGGCTGGTGAGATAGCTCAGTGCACTAAGTGCCTGCTTAGGCAAGCACAGGGGCCAGGGTTTGATCCCTGGCACCACATGCCCTGCCAGCTCCACCCCCTGCATGATGAGCATATGCCTATAATCCCAGTGCTGAGACCTGGCGTGGTAGCATATGCCTGTAATCCCAGTGCTTGGGAGGCTGAAAACAGGAGGATCACTGAGTCTGAGCTGCGTTGTGAGATGCTTACCAAATACATTAAAAAAATAAAATCTTTTTTAAAAAATGTATTCAGTAAGTTTAATAAAAAGAAATGTGTTTGCCTAATTGCTATAAGTACCTATCTTTATAGGGACACTCATCTACAGTTGGGTTGAAATACTGTTACTGGTAATTGCTATGTTTTACTCCAACTCATGCATGCAGATTTCCCATTCGGCTGGCTGTGGGAATGGGCACAGGAGGAAAAAAGGCACTGTTCTTGCCAATTGAACAAATTAACGTAGAAGATTAAGTGACTTCCTAAGGTAATATTACTAGAATTTAATGAAGCTGAGATATGAATCTAGGAAGCCTAAACCAGTGACTAGAAAGAAACAGAGCAGTTTTTGGTGAGAGATAATGGGGTTAATTAGATCAGGTAGTAGATATGGTTTAGAGTAGAAGATTCAGGCTTAGGAGACATTTCAGAGGTGAGATTAATTAGATTTGTTGACAGAGGGGAGGGGATAAACTGGATTTTTATTCCTTTTTTGGATTTGACTTTTCTGTTTTATGTTGGATAGAAAAATTTTCCTGGCAGTAGGAAATAATAGACTTAAAGCTCAAAAAAGACAGAGATGTAGGTATAAAAACCATTGCCACTAGATTATAATAAATTTATCCCCTCTTTGGATAATAGAGAAGTTTGAAAACCGGAGTTAGTAAGTGTAATCATAGGAAATACAGGAAGAGGGTCTAAGAATGAGGCTGCAAAAAGGGCCGGGGAGATGGCTCAGTGGAATAAGCACTTCCCTAGCAAGTGCAAAGGTCTGAGTTCAATTCCCGGTTTTGCCAAAAAAAAAAAAAAAAAAGGCTTTCAGATTTTAAAAGAACTAGGAAAAATTAGGTACATGGAGTTTTTTTGCGCCAGGTGGGCGATTGTGTTGCTGAGCTATATCCCTGGCCCACTAGAAGAGTTTTGATGGTGATGTAGTTCAGTCAGGTTCCTAAACCAGACTGCATTTACTCTGTGCAAAAATTAAATATGTAGAGTGTCCTACAGGTGACGGGTGGAAATTGGGGTGAGGCTGGAATTAGTGTCTTTGAAAATACCTCCAGGTGACTCCACTGGTTGTATAGGTTGAGACATTGACAGAGTCATTGTGGCAAAGGCAAGGTTTGTCTTGGTTGCTTTCCTTATTGCTAGTACAAATGTAGTTTGCAGGAGGTGAACTTTATTTGGCTCATGGTTGTAGTCTGTGATTGGCTACATTAAAGGGAAAATGACATGACACAGGGACATAGCAGAGGAAGAGCTGCTCACATGATGGTGATCAGGAAATAGAAAAAGGAGTAAGGGAGGGAGATAAAAGTCTTCTAGACCACACCTCCAGGGACCTGCATATCAACTGTAATGCCTCCATAATTCAATCAGCATCTGCAAGCCCTGCCCCTGATGTATGAGGCTTGGAGGGGGGCAGGACGAAGGACATCTAGATGTACAGTATAAGAGCAAATGAGGTTGAAAAGGTCCTGGATTTGACAGAGAGCATTTAGTAGGAGCATGCTGAAGAAGTCAGGGAGTAGACATGAGGTAAGGAAGTGTAAATAGCAAGTGGGGGTTGCTCATTTGAAGACATTTGCAGTAAAGATTAAGGGACAAAGGGAACATTATGTTGAAGAGGAAGCAAGGTGAAGCGAAGTATTTTTAGTGCTGTTGTGACTTAAGCAAATTAGTGGGCTGAGAATAAGGAACAGATGACAGGAAACTAGGATATACTAGAGTGAGAGTTGAATGATGACCCATGTTTCTAGAAGAGGGAAGCAAAAAGTTAAGAGCATAAATAAGTGATTCATGGAGGCTATTTTTAGCAGCAAAAATGGAAATTAAATGTCTTTCACTAATAGTATCCACTCAGAATATTACATAGTTTAGGAGACTAAGTGATAATGTAAATATGTATATGTTGACATGTAAAGCCATATCCATAGAATATACACCTTTAGGGTGTCTTGAGTTAGTTTCCTTGGGTGTGACACCATTAAAATCCAGCATGTTTCTCCTCCCTGGAGTTACACAGGCAACCTCAGTATTGGGTAATATGAAGCTTGTCAAAAGTTATGTATGAGCACATATAAGGTTTTTTTTTTTGAAAATATCAAAAAATTAGCTTGATTAACTATTGGTAGAATATTGATTTTAAGTTTGGTTAGTGTTCTTTTTTTAAATGTTTGAATTTTAGAAAAACTTAAAACCATGTGACTCAATTTGAAGAAGTCACTGAAAAAGAAGAAATCATGAAAAACAAACAGTTGAATAATGTTAAGAAAGTATTCTTCAAAGAAAGGTATCACTATGTAGTCCAAGCTGGCCTTGAATGTACTATATAGTGTAGGCTGGCCTCAAACTCACAGTGATCCTCCTGCCTTAGCCTCTTGAGTGCTGGAATTACAAGTATGTGCCACCACACCCAGCTAAACAGTTGAATACTAAAGCAAAAAACAAAACTATGTAGTTTTAGATGTGCTAGAAGAAATCATAAAGGAAAGAACTCCTGTAAGATTTAATTACAGGAACAAAAAAGATTTTCATAAAACCTCTTAAATATGAGAAATTATTAAAACAGAAAGCTGTCTGGATAGTGTGTCTTCTCTTTGCTGGAATGTCTTTAATAACTTTCTAAAGGTCACTTTCTGAATCTCATTTTTTGAAAATGTCTATACTGTACCTTCTTATGAATTAAATTATGACTACTAGATGATTAGGTAACAATAAGTCATCCTTGGCTGTTTCATTTTATTTTCTGCATCAAGTTAATTCATCAGCAGACCCTCTCAGATTTTCCTTGAAAGTATGTTGAAAGATCGTTAGTTCTTAGTACCTCTACTGCTATCTTCCTGGGCTGAGCTATTATTACCTCTCAGCATTTCATTGTTGTGTTCCACCAGTCTTCTGCTTTCCTGTTATCCCCCCTCACCACCCCCACAGTGGGATGATTAATACACTGTTGAAAAACTACCTCTTTCTTGTCTTGCTCAGAGTAAGGGGCTATAGCTTAAGTTGGCTGTCTTCTACTTTATGTCTTTGCTTATTATTTTGTCTCTGTTTTCAAGCCAACTTGGCTCAGTATGTTTGTTATATTTATTTAGAATTTAAATCTGTTGTTCTCTCTTTTTTTTGAGGAACCAGGGATTTGAACTCAGACCCTTGTGCTTGCCAGGCAAGTGCTTATTCTACTAAGCCATCTCCCAGCCCCTAAAACCTTTGTTTTCCTGCCTTTTAGTATCCAGTGTTACTTATGAAAGGTCTCTTTTAAGTGATGTGTTTCTTTTCTCATGGGACAAGTTTTACAGTCTTTTTGTCCTCCATGTTTGGCAATCTGAAAAGATCTCATTGGGGGGCCTGCCCATTAGCTCAGTTGTTTAAGTGCCTGCTCAGGCTCAGAATTCTGTGGCTGGATCCCCAGATCCTCTTGCCTTACCAGACCTGCCCTTAAGGCATCCTGAGCTGCTCCCCGCCCCCCCAAAAAAGATCCTTCTGAAAAGGGAAAAATTGGGAAAAAAAAAAAAAAGAAAAAAGATCTAATTGGATCTCATTTTATTCCTTGTGTCTGGTATTTATTGTTAATATTTATTGTTGGACCCGTTAGTGGGAACACTTACATCTCTTTAGCCTTGGGAAATTCTTATTTTTCTTTGATAATTTCTTCTTTTTCCCTCTTCTCTCCTTTCCTCCCCTCTGCCTTACCTGTTTGGAATACCTGTACTTTATTAGTAGGGTGGTGATTGTAAGGAACAATGTGAGGGAGAGAGCAGCTGAGACCATCAGGCCTGTGTGACGGTGACATGGTGTGGAATTAATTGTGCCTGGGCAAGAATGTAGGGAGCAAAGAGAAGGGGGCGTTTTTTAAAACAGGGCTTAAAAGAAGGCAAGGGACATTAGGCAGGAAGATCTTAGTAACTGTCAGTGATCAGAGTGGGGATGGCTCATGCCTCAGTGGGCAGTCTTTGAGGTGTTTGGTTTTTATTTTAAGGAGAACAACAAAATTTCAAAACAAAGTAAGAGGGTAACAATGGTTAATACATTGTGTATTGTTATCTTTAAATTAGTTACTCAGAGTGTAAAATACTGGCATTTAATTGTCCAAACAATATTAGAACATTCTGAGTTTTTGTACTCATAATTCTTACATTTTTAGGTGTGTTAACTTTATATTTGTTTGGGTGAGCCTGGGGGTTGAATCCAGGCCTTGTGTATGTTAGACACTCTACCACTGAGCTCCATCCCCAGTCTTTAGAAAAAATTACTTTATTTTTTTTATGTATTTAGTACAGGGTCTCATTATGCAGCTTGGACTTGTGATCCTCTCCTGTTTTCAGTCTCCTCAGTGCTGGGATTGTAGGCATGTGCCACCACAGTTGATCCCCGTGGCTGGTTCATTGTGCCTAGGGGTGGGGCCAGGTGGCATGTGGTGTCAGGGATCGAACCCTGGTCACTGCGCTTGCCTAAGCAGGTGCTTAGTTAGCTGAGCTGTCTCGCTGGCCCTAAAAATTATTTTTAGTTGTGTTAAAATATATATGATATACCAGTTTAACCATTTATTAGTGCCATTCAGTAGTATGAGGTCCACTTATCTTTTTTTATTG
Source organism: Tympanoctomys barrerae (assembly GCA_002564285.1). Taxonomy (NCBI): domain Eukaryota; kingdom Metazoa; phylum Chordata; class Mammalia; order Rodentia; family Octodontidae; genus Tympanoctomys; species Tympanoctomys barrerae. The sequence goes on from NDGN011473645.1 coordinate 10,589, forward strand.
TTCTGTTATCACTACCATCTATTTCTAGGACTCTCTTATCTTACAAAACTGAAACCTTGTACGTATTCCATTCTTCCCTTCCTACCAGCCCCTGGCAACTACCATTATATTTTCTGTCTCTGAATTCAATCTAGATAACTCATGCAAATAGAATCACATTCTTTTAAAAAAATTACTGTAAGAAATATATAACATGGTAACCAAGTGAAAAAGAAACATAACATGAAATTTAGCATCTTGATTATTTTTAAGGGTACAGTTCAATGTGATAGACCTCCAGAAGGTTTTATCTTATACACCTATGATGCTGTATGTACTCATTAAATGCTGTTGCCCTCTTGCTTCTTTGGTAGGGCCACCTGCTTTATGTTTCTGTGAAGTTGACTACTCCTATGTATTTCATGTAGTGGAATCATACAGTTTGTGTCTTTGTGATTGGATTATTTAATGTAGTCATATATCCTTATATTCTAGCATGTGATTTTCTTTTAAAAGTTGAAAAATATTTCAGTGTATGTATATATCACTTTGTTTATCCATGTATCAGTTGATGGACTGAAATGCTTTTTACCTTTTAGCTATTGTAAATAATGTTGCTATGAACATGGGTGTGCACGTATATCTTTGAGACCTCACTGTCAGGTTTTTTGGGTATATACCAGAAAGTAAAATGGATTGTGTGGTAATTCTGTTTTTGTAAATTTTTTGAGAACCCACCATATTCCTGCAGCATTTTATATTTCCATCAACAGTATACAAAAGGCTCCAATTTCTCTTGTTTCCATATGTTTCTCTTTTTAAGTAGTAGCTATGCTAATGCATGTGAAGTTATACATTGTTACTCACAGTTATATTTTAGCAAATTAATCTGCTTGCCCTCAGAGAGGAGATTTAGGTTTGTAGTAATGAAAAACTGACTTTAAATATTTGGGAAGATACAGTTTTGAGAGGTGATGGGAAAATGGAAATAACATGTTTGAATTTAAGAAAGTAAATGAGAAATTGTAAGGTTTTTGGTGCTATGGAGAGACACTGACAGAGGTAAAAAGAAAAAAAAAGCCTTTATTGAACCTAGGGTCTTAGCTGTGCTAGACAAGCACTGTACAGTTGAGCCAAACCCCCAGCCTCTGATTTTTCTTGAGTTTTTGATGATGAGAATATTGCGGAAGTAGATGATTGGCTGGGCAACTCTAAGTAGGTGAGAAAAAAGGCCTAGAACCTTGTTTTTTGAGTGGTAGTAGGACAGAAGACAGAGTATTTCTATTTGAAACATTTTACTTAGTAAAAATAATCTGATAAACTTTTCCTCTCAATTTTTTACAGCTCTTGCAAGCTTAGGATATGAAAAGAGCTGTGTGTTATTCAATTGTGCAGCCTTAGCTAGCCAGATTGCAGCAGAACAGAACCTGGATAATGATGAAGGATTGAAAATCGCTGCTAAACATTACCAGGTATGCAGAAAAATAGTTACTATATAATGATCAACATAAGTTGGATTAAATAGAAAATAATTTACATTTAGGTTTATAGATACTTGTTTATATAGCAGATGTTATTGAAAAATGAGTCATTTAAAAAAATTTATTCTTATTATTAAAACCTTTAATAGTAAACTACTTATATACCAAGTCTGTTTTTCCTCCCCATTGCATACCTAGCACCTAGCACAGTGCCTGGCATAGAATAGAGACTCAAGGAACATTGAATGAATAAATATGAGATATAATTATATAAATTTATGGCCAATCCCTATTAAATAAATGAAAATTTAAAGCATCTATACATTATGTTATATGTTTTATAGAGTGAGACCCTGAAAATTTCACTGGTATCCCAACAGTTAAGAACTTTGGCAGGAAAATAAGTTTAATTCTGAGTCTTATGGCGAGTCATTTAAATTTGGTCAGACACATAATGATCCTAAGGTGGCTAACTCTGTTTTAGGCACTAATCATTTGCTCATTTGAGTTATTCTTTTATCATTTCACCAATTTTTGTTTCAGTTTAAAGAACATAAGTTAAGAGATATGTTAAGAGATAGTATAATGTTTCCGTATTTTATAATATACAATTTACACAGTGATTTCATTTCTGTTCTTTGACTTATTGCATGATACATGTTATGTAAAATGTGATTCCCATTTTACAGATGAGGAGACTAAGGTCAGAAATAGGTTTCATTTGCACTTCAGATGTTATTCCCAATTTTACAGAGTTCTAGGTGTTCCTCTGTGTCCCAGTGGAATTTTCTTGTCTCAGAGGTTCTCTTGATTTTTACCATTGTTTAAGTTTAGAAGAGAGAAGAAGAATGCTATTTTAGGAAAGTGAAAGAAAAGTACAGTTTAACATACACTGAAGTTATGACTTGCTGTACAGTTGGGGTTAATTGATAAATATAACATATTTCTTTTTGGGTCATAAATAGCAAATATTTAAAAATATAAAAGTCAGATAAAATTTTATTTAGCTTTCTGTTAACTATAACAGTTAATTGGCATGAGAGATCTTAGAAGTCACCTTGAATGACTTAGGACATACTCTATTCTGTCAGTCTTCACAGCAGGGCACCTCATATGAAGGAAAGAAAAGTAGTAGTACTAAACTTTGCTCCTTGTCTGGGCCATTTGCCACCCAGAAGCTATTGTGTGCCAGTGGGCAAGTTCTTTAATACCGCTTGACCTCTGGTTCCTTCTCTGCGCATAAGAGATTCCATCCCTCACTGTTCCAGTCTGTAATCTGCTAGTTACAAACCAAGGCCAGCTGAACAATCCTTGCAGATAATTTTATAGGACTTCATAAATGCATAAAGCATGACACTCATTTTAGCACAGTTATCTTTGAATTATCTTTGTGTAAAGTACCGATTTCCCTTTTGATTGCAGGACTTTCTTCCTCTTTCACAGTGTATGTTTTTTTTTCACAAAAACAAAGCTATTTTAGTATTGTCATTAACAAAATATCAGTGGGATGAAAAATTTAATGGGGAACATTTCACTAGAGAACTCGCACAGCCAAACAGAAATGATGAGCGATGGATAGTAATGTTCTTTAGAGGACTAGGGGCATATCTTTACCATTCCAAGCTTGTTTGAGAGATGAATTTGTTTGGAACCAGAGCAAGAGCATTTAAGCACTAAAAAAAAAAAAAAAAAAAAAAAAAATCATTAGTGTATTTCATTTCCTGTATTCTTAGATAAAATTTGAAGAAGTGTATTTAAAAATAAACCTGATCAGTTTTTGCCATTAATTTACCTTTTTTTCCCCTGTAATTTGCCTTTTTTTTCTGGTACTGGTGATTGAACTCAGAACCTTTGCAGTACTTCAACCCTTCTTTTAATGTTTTGTTTTAAGACAGGTTCTAGGTAAGTCACTCAGGCTGGTCTTCTCTATTTATGATTTTCCTGTCTCAGCCCTCTGTTGGGATTGTAGGCATGTGCCACCATATCCAACTTCTTGTAATTTACTTTTAATCTTTGTTAAACCTCTTGCTATTCTGTAGAGGTAGCCCAGGCAGGTCTTGAATTGTCTCTTAGAAATGTATCAACTATTGTTTTTAATACTTGTTTTTTTAATATATGCATTTGGTATAGGGTCTTGCTATGCAGCTCAGACTCTTAGTGATCCTCCTGTTTCAGCCTTTTAGTCCTGTGCCACCATGCCTGGTTTTGGTGGCCTACCAGGCGCACCCAGGTTCTGGGGTTGGCACAGCATGTGGTACCAGGGATCAAACCCAGGTCCTTGAGCTTGCCAGGCGGGTGCTTAGGCTGCTGAGCCGTCTCCCTGGCCCCTATATCAACTATTGTTAACAACTAATGTAGTAACTATTGTAATTGTCCTACTAATCTGTTCCATTGTTTGTCCTTTTTCTCTTTAAAAAAGAATTGTCTGAAGGTCAGATTTTTTAGATTGATTTTATAACATGAAATTTAAATATAACTGCTCACAGATTTAACATTTGAAATGATTTTTGTATGTTAAAGTAGAAAAATGCAGTCTTGCTGAGCTCCTATATATTAAAAAGTTTTTTTTCCTCTCCTTTTTAGTTTGCTAGTGGTGCCTTTTTACATATTAAGGAGACGGTTTTATCTGCCTTAAATCGAGAGCCTACTGTGGACATATCTCCAGATACTGTTGGGACCCTCAGTCTTATTATGCTGGCACAGGCCCAAGAAGTGTTTTTTTTAAAAGCTACAAGAGGTAACTCTTAATTTTTGCATGTTAAAAGAAGCAATAAGCTTTTAATCTAGGAAGGTGATTAGAATACAGTATGTTCTATGTAGCCCTTCTTGAACATGATACAGAGATTATGAAAAATTTTAGCTTTTAGTTTTTTGAACTTGTACTACAAGATTATGGGCAGTGTTTGAGGGCTAATGAATGAATAGTTTTTGTTTATAACACTAGATTTTGAAATTAATTATTTAATCTATTTATTTGTTAGTTTTTTGAGACAAGGTCTTACTGTGTAGCCCAGGCTGCGTTCGAACTCATAGCAATCCTCCTGAGGCTCCTGGCTTAACCTCTAGGGTGCTGGGATTAGAAGTATGGCCCACTGTGCCTGGTTGAAGTAGGATTTATGTTTGTAATATTATAAAACATTCATTTAGCAAATACTTATTTTGTGCTTACTGTATTGCAGGCATTGTTCTAGTCGTTAGATCAAGAGTTAATAAATAGCAAAACTAATTTTCCTAGAAAGTTAACATTTTGGTATAGGGGAGATGATAATAAAAAAATTGATGGTAAGATGATTTCATGGTAAGAGATTGTTGCAGTGAGGAAAATTTGAATGGATTATGTTATAGTAACTGGTTTTCTGGTTGTGGTACAGAGATTTACGAGGAGTCATGTTAATTTTATATTCATTAATCAAGAGCGTTTCTTAAATGATAGGCAGGAGCCATGCAGGCAGAGTCCTTGGTGAATGGGATAATGAGAACAATTCTGTAAGACATGTACATTAGTATGAGAGAATAGAAAGTAGGCTGAATATTCACTCATGCAGGGAAATTAAAAATAAGAGCACAATCATGTTGAAAGGTATGAGTTAAAATAATGTATATTGGGATGGAATTCATATACACGAAAATTCATCCTTTTGAAGTTTAAAATTCAGTATTTATTAATGTAGTTTTCTGTTACTAGAATCATCTTATTTTAGAACATTATCATCCCCAAAAGCAACTGAATATCTATTAGTAATTACTTCATACTTTTTCCCAGTGGTCAGCAACCATTAATTTATGTTCTCTCTTTGGATTTGCCCAAGGGAAAAATAGTTTTATACAGAAGACTTCAATTTCATCAATAAGATTTTTTTTTTTTTTTTTTTTTTGGCGGAACCGGGAATTGAACTCAGGTCCTTGTGCTTGCCAGGGAAGC
>NDGN011473646.1:0-14164 GCA_002564285.1 Tympanoctomys barrerae
TTGAGAAATTATAGATCGTATTCTATATTCTGAATGGCATAGGGAAAGTGATCGATGTACTTGCCTCCTCTTGCTCCCAAATGTTACGTTGAATTTCTGCACACCAGGGCCTCAGAATATGGCAACATTTGGTTTAAAAGGCAAGTAAATGAAAACTGAGTCACTAGTGTGGGTCCTAATTGAATCTGACTGGTGTCCTTAAAACAAGTAAAAGAAATTAGGACACACAGAAAGCCCAACAGGCAAGTGCATAAAGCAAAGAGCTTGTGAGGACACTGCAAGAAGCCGAGGAGAAAATCGCCTCTGTTGACACATTAATCTTGATATTCACCCTTCACCCTGTTAAGAAAGTGAGTTTCTGAGATTTAAATAGCCCAGCCAATCGACACTCTTTAACAGCAGCCCTGATAAACCATTACAGAGACACTGATTTCATATAATGCATTATTATTAAGGAAAACAAATCAATTCTACATAGCACTCTGTAAGATCTCTTTTGAGGCACCACCGTCTGAAAAATGGCACTTAATTTTATAAAATAGGCCTATGATCTAAGCAAATAAAAGAGGAAGTTGAAGTTCAGTGAGATATCTGAGTAGGAAACTGTAGATACTTAGGTAAAGAAAAGAGGGTAAATCTGATTAATGATCATTTGAGAATGAGCAATTATCAGTGACTTAAATATCAGACTAAGAAAAATTGATGTTACCCACTGAACAGGGGTTGGCTCTTGTGATTTTTTAAAAATGTATTTGGTTGTTACAGAGTCTCACTACACAGCTCAGACTTGTAGTGATCCTCCTGTTTTCAGCCTCTCTATTGCTGGGATTACAGGGGTGCACCAGTACATGGATTCTATGGCCAGCTCAACCTGCCCTGGGAGCAGGGCTGGGGCAGCATGCGATCAAACTGTGGTCCCTGGACTTGCTTAAGCTTGCCTAAGCAGGTGCTTTAGTCTACTGAGCTATCTTGCTAGCCTCTGTGATTTCTATTAGGTGGACAAAATGAAAATAGTATTAGCAAAAGATTGTAAATATTCATATAATAATATTATTGCTTTGTCTGAAAAATGTAGTTAGAAGAAAAGGATTGGCTTCATGGGCTAAAGTTAACATAACCAAACTACTATATATGCTTCCTGCAAAAAACCCCAACACACTTCAAATATAATAATATATGCAAATAAAACTTGAAAAAATAATACATTACTAGTTTTATTTGAAAGAAAGAATAATAATTGGTAAAACATACTTCAGAGCAAAGAAATTTGCCAGTGATAGGGATAGTGTATATAAAAATAAAATAGTCAAGATGACAGAGATATTGCTTAAGTATGCAGCAAACAACAAAGCTTGAAGATAAGTGAAGTAAAAGCTCGCAATTCTGATGTATCTATAATTGTAGTTGGAGACTACAACACAGATTTACTAATGAATTCAAGAAGCAAAGTAAGATTTATTGACAAAATGAAAAGAATGATACACCATGATTCAATGTTATTTATCCTACTCATACAAGGCAAGTTCAGCATTTAATAAATCCATATAATCCTCCATTTCCCAAATTAAAGAATAAATATCAAATAATAAAGTCAACTGAGCCAGAAAAAGCATCATATCAAAATTTAGCTCCCGTTCATGACTAAAACCCTCCATGAATGTAGAAGGCTAACAAGCTCAACTTGATAAAGAATGTCTAGAAAAATATTCAGCTACTGTGGTGAAGACTCAGTGAACTTCTCCCTAGAATTGTGACTGAGGGCAAGGGCGTTCCAGTTTAATACTGTCATTACATAACTCTAACAGGCTAACCAAGCAAGTAATGAAAATAAAAGTTATACTCATCTGGAAAGAAGATAAAAGTTTTTGTTTGTGAATATCATGATGTTTAATGTAGAAAACTTAAAAAAATTCAACACAAAAAAATCTAGAACTCCTAAATTTATGAGATTACAGGATACAAGATGAATAGTTGTACTTTTAAATGTAAGTTCAGAACACATAGAAACAAATATTTAAAATATAATATCACAGTAACCAACAGAATGCTTAGGCATAAAACTAATAAAACTTTTTTATATAAGAGTTGTGTGCTAAAATATGTAGGATTTCTGGCAAAAATCAAAGATCTAAATAAATATCTACAATGTATATTGAATGGAAAACTCAACATATATCTTATAAAATATATATATATATATATATATATATATATTCCATTAATTCCTGTGCTACATAACACAATTTGTAGTCAAATTTTACCAAGGGTTTTAATAAATATATGCAAAATTATTCTATAATACCTATGGAAAGATTAAAAAACAAGAATACCTAAAGATAGAATAGGAGAAATCTAACTGATCAAGATACTGTGATCATGGTTGGACCAACAAACACATCAATGGAACAAAGCAGAGACCTCCACGATAGATCCCTGTGACTACTTACCACTGATGTTTAAGAGCAAAACTAGTCCAATGGAGGAAGGAGAGTCAGTTAAATAATTGGCCATTTCTGAACTAAAATAAGAAAGTTTAGTCAAATATTATACCATGCCATGTTTTTAAAACCTAAAAGAGATTTAAAATAAACATATGAATTTTTCATTATAAGCTTTTTTAATTTGGAAGAGGCTTCTGGGATCAAACTCAGGACATTATGTTTGCCCGGAAAGCATTGTATCACTAAGCTAAAACCCCAGCCCTTGCTACAAGCTTTTTAGGGGCAAACTTAGAGAAAGTGTTTGGGATGATAGATAGAGAGTACTTACAGATTAAATAAAAAACACAGCCCATAAGAGGAAAATGAATTGAAAGGTAGACCTTACCAAAACCTAACTTTTTTTTTTTTTTTTACAATTTTATAATCTAGTAAGAGGATGAAAATATCAACTGTAGACTGGAAGACCCCATTCCCAAGCACACACTCAAAGCACCTTCAGCTATCACATGAAAAACTAGCAAAGCTCAATATTTAAAAATTTAACTCTTTTAGAATATGGCCACGGCATTGAACAGACATTCAACTGATGAGAATACACAAGTGAAAGGCTCACCAATTGGGTGTGATGGCTCATTTCTATAATTCTAACATTAAAGGTTTGAGATACAAGAGGATCAAATGCTGGAGCCCAGCGTGGGAAAGAGTGTGAAGCAGACTCAAGATAAAGTATGAGAAAAAGCTCTGAGATATAACTCAGTAGGAAGCTCCTGGGCTCCTGGGTTCCAGTAGAAGAAAGGAAAAAAGTTCATAAAAATGTTTAACATCTCTAACCATCAGGAAAGTGTCAATCAAGAAAGCAACACAATATTGTGACAGATCCATTAGTCCATTGGGTCATTTAAGAACCTAAGTTCTGGGAAAGAATTTGGAGAAACTCATTCTTCCAAACATTGCTAGTAGAAAAGTAAATATTTCCAGTCACCAGCAAACATATTTTGTCAGTTTTCTATAAAAAAGGAAAGCTCCACATGCAGTTGACGTGCAACCCAAACTTGATGCAACTGATCAATTAGTAAGGGAAATAAAATTTGATATACAAATTTCTGTGTACATTGTTCATAATGTTTATTTAGAATAGTAGAAAAATGGAAATCAACTAATATCAGAGAAAAACCTGAATGGGGAAGGTAACAGTGGCACATGCATACTGTGCTGTGATTTGGCCATAGTTTTTGCCCCAAAGGTCACAGAGGGGCAAAATCTATGACTTAGAAAAGCTTTCTAAACTCTTCCCTTTGTGAAACTCCACAAAAATTTGACTATTTTCTGAGGGTCAAGATAATTGTTTGAGGAATGTATGATATATATCTAATTTTGAAATGAGCATGTGAGTCACCTCTTACTTGGTAGTTCGAGTTTGGGCTATCTTTTTACCTGTGGTTGAGACCCTGTGAGTTCAAGGGCTGAATTATACAGTGAGATTGCCTCAGAAACAAAAGTAATAAATAATTAAATTAATTTATTAAAGCCACCAGGATTTAGTCATGGTGACTTCCTGATGACCAATCCTATTAATCTTAATAATTTCCTGGAAGCCCCATCTGTAGTCATGATGGTCAGATGAAGGTTTCAGCCCCCTTAAAACCTCACATATGGGGATGAAATCGCAAAGCATGAGTATTTGAGGGGGGTCACACTCAGGCCTTGTCTAGCTAGCTCTCTAACAGTGCTGCAGGCTTACTTCTCCATCCAAGGCCCAATCAGTAGGGCCATTTTTTTTTTCCCTGCTGGAAAATTCTTGACTTTCCCATTCTTGTTTTTCATGTCTTCCATTCTTTGCCTCTCTGACACAGAGCCGTCTTCCTTCTTCCTCTGTGTATGTGTGTGTGTGTGTGTGTGTGTGTGTCTATCTTTGTACGTCCTTCCCAGAGCAAACCCTACCCAATAAGTTCTCATCTAATTAATATCTGTGTGAAGACTCCACATCCAAATGCAGCTGCAATCTGAGGATCTGGGTTGACAGGAATTGAGGAGACACTAGTCAACCCAAAGCAGAAGGGGCTCTAAACAGGGTAGGCTGTATCGGGGAAGCGGTGGTGCTAATAGCTGGTTTTCAAGTGAAGAGGAACTGGGAAAGCTATGTCCAGAGAAACACGGCAACGAAACTCTAGGTGCAGGGTCAGGCACAGAGAAGAGGCAGCCAGGAAGGACAATTATGTTCTTTTCTGTAGCAATGATATTTTATTATTCCCTTCTACTACCGAAGTTCTCTTTTGTCCCTTCTTGACTATTTGTTTTAACACAATCATGGCACAGTTAGTAATAATCAATTGGATTATCACTCTCACAGTGGTGTGTAGGAGGGAGGTCCTCACAAGAGAAGTAACTAGAGAGGTGTGTGGCCAGCTGGGAGCCGCAGCATGCGCTGCACACATACACATGGGGGCCTTATCCGATGATGAAGAGAACAGGAGGAAAAGGGGAAAGGAGAAGTTCACCATCAAATTCAGTGAGTGCACGACTGTCCCTGATTTATACGTTCCTTTTAATTTTCTTTTATTATCAAACGTGTTTTCTTAATAGCAAAAATTACATAGGCTTTGAACAATGAAAAATCTGTCACTTAGAAAAACTTTCTAAACTCCTCTCTTTGTGAAACTCCATAAAGATTTTACTATTTTCTGAGGGGGAAGATAATTGTTTGAGACATGTATGCTATATATCTGATTTTGAAATGAACACGTGAGTCACCTCTTAGTTGGTGGTCTCAGTTTGAGCTATCTTTCTACCTGTGGTTTGTTTGTTTTCTCTTGCGACCCCCGTGAGATCACAAATGTCACCCGTGTGCAAGGTTTTGCACTTGTGGTGCAGTGGTCCTAAGCACAAGAGTTTGGAAAACATCAGACAGTTAATTGGCCAACAGGGAGTGTAACCCTTTAACCTTTATCTCACTATCAACTCCTTTAACCAAGAAAGCTAACTCACCAGACAAGTATTATAACAGTTATAGGAAAAGACACCATTCAGGCTATTATGCGCGTGTACATCACAAGTAATCTTTGACAATCTGGAATAAAAATAGAAAAAGATTTTCCAGAAAAGGGACCTAAAAATTAGAACAACTGCCCTTTCCATATGTCTAAAGCAATTTTTAGGAAAAAATTCCTACAAAAACAGAAAAATTACTTTTTTTATAAAAGTACATGTACTAAAATAATACAGAAACAGGAATAACAAGACAGCTTCTATATTATATGGCAAACAGAATGCATGCTGATTGAAAATGGTATACAAGGGTTGGAAGAAAATCTTTATAGATAAATGTTTGAACTTTCTTCAATATGGAACAAGTTTAGATAATTTATGTTCTTCTGAAACTCATTTGTATTCTACTCTAAATATACAGCAGCCTAAAGTTTGAGAAAATCTGGGCCGGAGACCTAAATACAGAGCTCCAGGGAGGATTGCTGGCTGAGTGCAAGTTCTTTTATGTAACCACGAGTCTAGGGTTTTATCAGTGTGAGAAATAGAGTTATCTGCCTCACTACAGCCAGTGAGATGAACTCTGCACAGGAACATGTAGCTCCAAGAGGGAGAAATTGCAAGTATCGATTAGAAGTTCTTTCCTAAAGCAACCAAAGAATGAAAGAAGCGTGTAAGAGTGGTTCTAACTTTTTTATTGTGCTAACATTTCCACAAAGTTCTTGCAAAGTGAAACTTTTACAAAAATGTGGGATTTTCCTCAAAAACTGATAACTTGAATTACTTAGAGTATAAAAAAATACTAACATCGCTTTTTTTTTTAACTGCAGAGATTTCTATGGGCCATTTTTTCCTCACTTAATTCTGCCAGTGTTTCCAATGAGTAGCTCCTCTCTTTGACTTAGTGTATGTTTCCAAATATAATTATAAAGAGAACATCCACTTCTTACTCTGTAGATATTATATTATCTCATAGAACTTAATTTCTCACTTTCCACTAACTTTTGTGAGGACAAATTCAACACTCTGAACTATTTACAAAGTTGACAGACACAACTGAGTGCATGACAAAGTCATCAAAAAAACCAAACATGCCTTGTAACTAGAATTTTGGATCAATCAGGATTATGATTAATGATGAAACGCATTGTGGATGACTGAAATTAATGAATATATTCCTTAAAATTGTACTGTTCACTAGGGGAGTCAGAGCAAATTTTCTTTTATATTTCAAACTCTTTGTCAAAAGTGCCTCTTCTTGGTTGGCTGTGTCTTTCACAGTGGTTGTTATGAATAAATATTATGAGAAAGCTATGGGTGAAAGATAAAGTTCAGCATGAACAATTGATATTACTAAGTAAAAGAGTGCAATATCGATTTTTGGACAAAAAGAACATGGTGGAAGGTAATGGGTATGACCAATGAAGTAATTTTCAGTTGGTTAAAAATAAATTTTCCTAAAAGAAACCCAGGACACATGACTCGGCGTGTTAACTTTAGTAAGTGACTAAGCCGTCTTACTTCGGCATTACGTAATCCTTCTTTTCCCTAGATCTGAATTCTGCTTGACTAGAAGTGTGCTTTCTAAGCCTTACTATAACCAGTGTCACCTGGAGAGTTCATTAAAACCACTAAGCTTTAACGTCAGTGTCTGATCCCACACCACTAAAGGACAGTCAAATTTTGAATTTCAAGCAAGTTCTGAATGTTGATAATACTGGTGGTATTGAGCCACACTCCAGGAGCCAGTGGGGTTGAAAGTGAGAACAAAGCCAGGAGTGCTGATATATCCCTATATTCCCTGCATTCTGGCAGGCAAAGGCAGCAGGATCAGAAATTCAAGCCCAGCTTGCAGAAGGCTCTGTGCTCTGATTCAAACCCTCTGGTTTCAAACCCTTTGGTTGCTCCAAAGAAAGCTAGGAAATTCTTCTCTTTCTTCACCTCAGTGGAAACTACATCGAGACCATAGCTGAAACTGTAACATTGAACCAGCTTAGAATTTAGGAGCATTCACTCCCTATATTCATTAACAAATAGAACTCAGAGATACCCTAATCCCTGGGTATCTACAAAGATTCACATGGTCACTGGTTAGTAGGTAGCACAAAGACCCTCTTATTAATTTTGATGATGATTTCAAGTTCATGGAAATTTAAGAGACTTTATGGTTCTTATTCATTGTACATTATTATGACCATCATTTAGTCTTTCATTTTAAGAAAGATTGACTTATGGAATGTGTTGGCTACAGAGTACCCACTTTTTTGTTCTGGGCTAGCAAGAGAGTGTCAAAGATGTGGATGGTGTTGAAAAAGACAAGGAAGTTCTATGACTGAAATGGTCAGGAACATTTTGTACAGCCTATTAATACTTTAGGGATGAAAGAAAATTTTCTGAAACTCACACTTACATATGCATAATCATTCTACGACAATATATGAAAAGGACTTTCATTTTTGCCCCCACATTGTCATACTGAAGTGCTCCTCTTTGTAGAAGGTTATCATCCATGAAATAGTGTACATCTGACTTCTTTTAAATTTGTAAATCTGCCATTTCTGGTTGATGACAAGAAAAGCTATTCATTTTATCTTTTCACGTTCTAATCTATAGATGTAAGTCTTTCGAACCCATATCATCAGACTGAATTAAACTCCGAGAGGAAAGAAGTAACCAATGACGTACTGGTTCCTTCTAATTCCAAGGACTGTTGGTACACCTCAAGTTCACTGCTATCTCCTATCACTCCCCTTGTTCCTTTTCCACAGGCTCCTTCCCAATGGACAATAGACAACTTCAGCTCTTCCCAAATCCAAAAGAGTCTCGTGTCATGTCTGCTTCCAGTGCTAACTGTGCTGATCTTCTGTGCATGACTGGGCTTCGAGGGGCAATGGGGCTGATTCTCTGGCATATTTTTATTACTAACATTAACTAATTGGTTTCTTTGTATGTTTCTGTGAATTTTTACTATAGTTTTGTCTTGCTCACCATTAAAATTGCTCTAATCATGCATTTAACCACTATGAAATACATTCCTTTAACAAAAACATCATGGAGTTCAAAGTAAAAGAAAGCTAAATCAGAGAAGTCTAATCTAGAATCTGTGGTAATTTTGACAACTGACTGGAAAACTTAGAAAACAAAAAGATGAAAGTAATAGTATTGAAGTTGGTAAAAAAAAAAAAATGGCAACACAGACAGAAGTAAGCAATTGAATATGAACAGCATTCTCAGGTCGGAGCACCGGATATGACTTGTAACTTTGCCTTCTAAAAGTCATCTTTGGAATGGAGATTTAACACAGATAGCTACTTGGGTAATCTTAGCTCAGATGAAAGCCTGCCAAAAGGCTTAAGAATTATGCCAGACCTTGTGGGCACAAGCAATGCCTAGAGTAGCTTGAAATGCAGTTTCCTTTACCTTGACTGGAAAGGGTTGTTGCATTAGACTAAAGTCAACCTCTGTTCTCATCCTTTTCTGGAAAGCCTGCTAGCTGATTTTCGGATAGTAACCTCTAGAATGCATTTTTGAGAAGCTCCAGATTTTGCCTACGATCTACAGTTTTAGATAAGGCTGAAGAAATCCCTTAGAATTTATCTGTTCTCATCACAAATTTCTTAATAACTAGGGGAATATGAACCATACAGATATGTTCCTTTTTGCTTTATGTAAATTAAGTCAAATTCTCAGGTACAGTGTACAGTATACTTAAAAGTTCAAAAAGAAAAATATTTTCAGTTTTCTCCTTATCACAGTTTTTAAAAGTGAAAATCATGAAGCTAGGGGCCACCTGTGCAATTTCATTATCCTTAATAAAAAAAATCCCTTGGTGAAAGATGTGTGGATCAAAAATAAACAAACAAAGTAAGATAAAATATAAACAATTGTCACAGATAAATGGTGTGCTCAAGTAAAACTATAGGGTATTTATTGCAAGAATAAACTACTAGATATAATATCTTTTAAAGAGATGTGCCACTGAAAGTCTCCCATTCCTCTATGGATTGCACATAGGAATGTTTATTATCTACAATCAATGGTAATTAATAAGCTCAGCTTGGTTGTGTTTGCATTAAACACAGTGATTTAAAAGTGAAATGAATGGCATGTGGGCTGGCAGCCGCGTGGCAGCCTTTGTTACCACCTTCCTCCCCAGAAGACCTAGTGTAAATATGTCAAAGCCCACCCTAAGGAAGTGGGGGAATTTTATTTAGTCTGTATTCTGAGAAACTACTGTCTCTAATTAGATAACTTCTTTTTTAAATAAAGGATTACCAATAAAGAAGAAAAAATAACTTACTATTAGGGCAAACAATTTTCTTTTCATAATTAAGATCTGATAAAAAAGCAGGAAAAATAATATTTTCAGTGCCATTTAATACTAAAAAATAAGTATAATTCTATAGTGACTGAATAGTAGTATAAAAGGCCTGATAGGTTTGTGGTTTATGAAAGTTCAACAAAATAAATTATTATGGAATCTGCCACCAAACTGGCTCCTTTGATCTCAATCACCTCTAGAAAGGCGATGCATAGAGACCTGACTGCTAACCCTCTAAAGACTCATTGCTGCCCTCTCATCCCCCCCATCACCTTTCTGCAGAAGTCTGGCTGGCCGTGGATGCCCAGCCTGGTTAAGAGGGTGAAGTGAAACTCTCTCTTGAGCCTGAGAAGAACCAAAGGCAACGGTGTGCTCTTCATTGGGAAGGAGCCAGGGAAGAGAGCCTAATTTCATTGCATCCCACTGTCACATAATAGTGAGATAGTCATAATAATGGTTAAAGAATACTTTTGTGTTCATAGTGCCTTACACACCATAGGACACAGCACGGATACACACTACTCAGACATCAATGTGGACCACTGTGTTCTAAGGTTCTGGACCCCGCAGTCATTCCTTTCTTTATCAAAGCCTGTGTGATTTTAACATAGCTTTCTGTATTGTAAGTTTGCTTGGATTTGTTTATATTTCACTGAATGCATGCGTGCCTTTGTTTCATTGTTCTTTCCTTGAATTAACAGGCTCATAAAGTGTATGGATCACAACTCATTCAGGAGAAACAAATGGATACGCAATTATACCGATCAAAGGCTCAGAGAATGCTCTGGATAAAATTTTCACAGATATGGAAAGCAAGATAAGCTAAAAGAATTTGCAGAAGATAAGAGGAAAGTATTAAAAGAATGTATTGGCACTTCACTCAACTAATGCACTGTTGTTTCTTGGTCAGAGAAACATTTCCTGTGTTTTTAAGTTTCCACCTCTCCCAACTACTGCCTATTTTATCAAATAAAACAATTTCCATCCCTGTCTTCAAACCTATCAGAAAGAAAATGTTACTTTGATGTAGGATCATTGAGAAATATTTGACATATGATGAATTTTACTTATTGAAATTGTTTGACTTAGTGTTATTTATAGGATTATGCAACCATTACTCCAGATTAATTTTATCAAATTTTAAGCCATCCACAAGGGAACACACACATCACCATGATCATTCTTCTTCCCTGCTTCTTCACTGCTATTTCTTCAGGCCCAGCCTTGTCAATCACTAAGGTGCTTCCCTTCTCTGAGGAGTTTCCAACTGAGAATATTTAAACAAAGAGAAGTACTGTAATGTGACTGCCTGCCTTTAGATATGGAAATGTCATCCAGTTTCCTACCTGTGGCCACATGCCATTACTTGCTTCTCTTATAGAGTAAATATTACGCTAGTTTAGGGACATACCACGGTGGGTTTTGTTTATCCACTTATCAGTTAATTGGCATTTGGGATATTTGCACTTTGTCACTATCATCAACATGGGCTGGGGGTATAGCTCAGTGGCACAGCAACTGAGTTACAAAATAATTCTGTTTTTTCACTATCATGGACAATGCTGTTGTATATGTCTTGTTACAGCTCTTTACGTTAGACATATACCTTTCTTTCTCTTACGTAGTTCCTTAGGAGATGAACAGCTGGAACGTAGCTTCAAAAGGAACCACCAAATTGTGCTCACAGTGGCATGCATCTGTCTAGATTCCCCACAGCAAATTATAGAGCCTATCTCTTCCTGTCCAATCCTCACTAGTTTCTATTTCATATGCAATTTAATAGGTTTGAAATGTTTTCTTACTATGCTTTTACTTTGCCTTTTTAATGTTACTAATGTTGAACATCTTTCCATAATTTTATTGGCATTTATTCATCTTCTTTGGAGAAATGTCTGCTCAAATCTTTTGCCTATTCTAAAAATTGTGGTGTTTGTGCATTTGTTGTTGAACTGTAAGAATTCTGCATGTTCTAAATACAAGACCCTTTGGTGATGTTAAAATATGTGTTTCCATTCTACATATTGTTTTTAACTTTCTTGCTATCCTTTTATGAGCACCTTTTTAATTCCAATGAACTTCATTTTATCTACTTGCCTTTTTTGTCATTAGAGTTTAAATATTTTTAAAACATTGATTAACACATAGTCATGAAGCTTTATTCTAATATGTTCTTCTAGTTTTATAGTTTTAGCTTTTGGTATAAATCTATGTTTATTTTCAGGAAGAGGAGAAATAGAAGTCTGTTTCCATTCTTTGCATGTGGGTACCCAACTGTTCCAGTAATATTTGTTAACTCGCCTGTGGTCCTTACATCATGTGACCTCAGCATTGTTGTCATAAACAGAATGAGTATAAATGTGAAGGATTACAGTTGAATTTTCAGTTATACTCCAGTGATCCACATGACTATCATTATGCCAAAACTTCAGTATCTTTATTCCTTCAGTTTTTCAATAAATTTTGATGTTGGCCACAAAAAATGAGTCCTCCAACAATACTCATTCTCAAAATAATTTTAAGTAATCTGTATCATGGTTATTCTGTGTAAATTTTATGAGTGAGATAAAAATTTCTGTAAAACAATTGATTGTATTTTTATGTTGGTCATATAAAATTTACAGATAAATGTAAACAACCTTACAACCTTATTGAGAAGTCTTATTATGAAACATACATTTTATGACCATTTATTTAGAAAACATTCATTTAGAAAAAAGAGTGTGTATTTAGTGTCCCATGTACACTTGTGCAATGTGTATGTTCTGCTTTTTTAAATGTTAGGTTTTATAGATGTCTTTTAGACTTATATTGTTTTAAAATTTTATTCCTCTTCTATTTTATTGTTTATCTTCTGTCTAGTTCCATCTAGTACTAAAAGAATATCAGATGGTCAAATAAATTGCTTTTTTATCTATCTTCCCTTTTATGTGTGCCAAGTTTCACTTCACTGTATTCGAGGCTTTAGTTTTAAGTATATGTATGTTTATAATCAAGCTTCCAGGTTAATTGATTCTCTTCACATAAGGGGCACTTTGTTGTCTGTGTTAACATTTTATCCTAAACTTGATTTTGTCTGTTATGAGTATTGCTGTTGTATCTACAAATTGATTAAACTTTCTATTGTATCTATTTCTTATCCTTTCATGTCCATGTAAAATATGTCTCCTGCAAATAGCATATTGCTGAGACATCTTCATTTGTTACTTAGTTTTCCTACATTTGGTTGAAATATATACTTTAGGTTTAATGCTTTTACCATTGGTTAATATTTTTCATGTTACATTTTGTTAAATGGTTTTAAAATATTTTGTGCTTTTTTATTTCTTTATTCATCCATTTATGAATTTGGTGTTTGTTGATTATTTTCTTATTTAATTTCTTTATTAATTTTAATGACAAAAAAGATAAAAATAAAAGTTTCAAAACAGGTCAGTATGACAGTTACAATAATCAATCCATTGCATATTGTTGTCTTCATAGGAGTTATAAAGAAGACAAGATGCAGACATATTTTGTCTAAACAATATTATTATAAACCTTTCTTCTCAACGAACTAAATATATATATATATATTCTTTTTTATTCATTTTCATGAGAAAAAAGATAAAATAGCAAGGAAACAGTTTCAGAACAGGTTAGGAGGGCAGTTACAATAATTGATACCTTCTATATTGGTTAAAGGTCAGCTATTAGCCACTAGACAGCCTTGTGTCACATGTAACTGACTTTGCAAAAGGGAAAAGGACCATTTTGTTGTGAAAAAAAAAAGAAAGTAAAAAATGTATATACATATACAGCTACTTTCTCTTAGTTTATTGGGAAGAAAAGTTTGTACTAATATTGTTAGACAAGATATCATGTCTGCCTCTTGTCCTCTGATAACTACTACGAAGACAACAATGTGTTTGTTGAATATTTTCAACCATTCTTTTAGAGTGTCTTTGCTTTGTTTATTTTTGTGTGATTTTATATAAACCATAAATGATTTTATAATTACAGTATTGCTCAGTGGGGTTATAAAATAGGAAAGAGAATAAGTAACAAACAAAAATATGTCTATACTACCTTTTTAATAACAGTGCAAAAAGCCCTGTACGAGGATAAACCTTCCCATACGTCCAGTACTGTCTGAAGATTTTTCTCGTCCTTATCAAGGTGTACTTTCTAAAACATCCTTATGAATTCCTAGCCAGGTTCCTGCTTCCTCAACTGAAATCCTGCCTTTGTGCTTAAGATATTGGCCAGCAGTTTTATTATAGCTTTTGTAATAAAGTTGAGGTCAAATTTGTATTGGCCCTCCCTGAGCTAAAGCTCTGGGTCAGATCAAATAGCTACCACACTGTGGAATTTCCTGGGGAACTGCGAACTGCCACAAAATATTAGCTGGGCTTTGCAGACGGTGTCTTTAATGGAGCTCCAA
>NDGN011473661.1:0-18753 GCA_002564285.1 Tympanoctomys barrerae
TGAACTCAGACCCTTGCACTTGCCAGGGAAGCGCTTATTCCACTGAGCCATCTCCCGGCCCCTATGAAGTTTGTTTTAAAATCACTAATAAATATCCAAGAACTATTTTAAGTAGGGCAAAATGTAGTCACAAACATAAATAAAATTAATAATATAACTCAGCACAAATCAGTGACAACTAGTCAATTATTAATATACACATTGTTGCCTACAAGACTGGATGATGACAAAGTACTTGATAATATTCAGCACTCAAAAACAAGCAAGGAAATAATTCTACTAATAAACTAGTTGTAAACATTAGACTTCACAAATATTAAATAAAATTCGGTACAGTGGCCCACACCTATAATCCCAGCACTGGAAAGGCTGAGGCAGAAGGACACTGCAAGTGTTGAAACCTGTCTCAAAATTCAAAGGTACAATTTGATCTCTTTTGAATTTCAAATGTTAGCAAGGTAAAAAAAATTGACTACTAAGGATTCATTTTGTATATATTTTCATAAATGTAGAAATAAAATAGTGTTTTATACTGTAGCATTGTTTATAACAGAGAAAATCAAATAATAACCCTCATGTCCATCAATAAAAGAAATATGTTGATGTTTATACACTATGTATCCAGTTTCATGGAAACTTTCTAAAACCAGAGTGTCCTGTCCCTTTGCTGCCGTTTTCTTAGCTGTGATCATGGAGTAGTGCACGTACACTGAATAAATGAGTTACGCACTGAGGAAGGTACAAATCCCCACACCATCATAAAATATTATGTAGCCACTTAAAGAAGGTGACCATAACAGGATGACGTAGCATTGTCAACTGGAAAAAAAAATTGTGGGTTCCCTGCTATCGAAGTGACAAACATATATTAATTCATGCATTCAAATGTTATTATTCATTGGTACCTACAATATTTAAAAGGAAATGGAATACCCATCTCTGACAAAACTTAACAAGAAAGGGGATACAAAAAAGGGGAAATAAAGAGAGGATACAAATATATGAGTTATATTTTATATATCAGTATATACAAAATAGCTAAGAGAGATATATAGCCACTTTGTCTTAATTCAATGAGAAGAAATATTTGTACTAATAGTATTTGTGGACAGGGTATCATGTCTGCATCTTGTACTATGAATAACAGCTATGAAGACAACAATATGCAATGTATTAGTTATTGAAGCTGTCCTACTAATTGGTTCTGAAACTGCCTCATTGCTATTTGTTTCTCAACAAAATTAACAATAGAAAAGAACATTTTCTAATAGTGGATAACATTAGAGGTGGTTGAAGGGGTATAATGAGGTACCTTTTTAACATGTATTTCTATGTGGCTGAAAGATTTGCACACTAAGTACTATTACTTGCAGTAATGATTCTGTAAGACAGCTGGGATAATCCCTCCTAATATGCCAAGTTCTGCCTTCACGGATTAAAGAATATTTCCATAGACAGGGCACGGTGTCTTTGATCACAAACTAATACCTATCAACTCTCTGTTTTCTAGATGAATAAAACATCATTTTAAAGACTTAATCACTTCAACCAAAATGTTTTAGTACTATAATTCCATCAATACAAGGGAGAGGTAGTTATAGAGTAGAATACCCACAGTTCCATAAGACATGGCTACAGAGATCATTTTCTCACTTCTCTATCACTTACCAGAATAAGCTAAACACAGGCAAATTAGAACATTTCCAATTTGAGACATTATCAAGGAAAGCTAAATAATTGGGTACACAAACATTCTGTAGCCTTTCAAACTTACAAAACCAGGACTGTGGAGCTGGAGCACATCTTTAGGAACTTTGATAGAAGAAATACCAAGGACACAATTGGGCACACTGAGATTGCGCTCAAAATTGCTCTCTTTTTAAGCAGCAACAGCTGCGTCAAAATCAGCAGGACATTATATCACAGTATTAAGTGGAGGACAGATCTAGCCAGGTATTCAAGTACAATAAAGAGGAAAGTATTTGTTGACACAGTAAGGTTTGATTCCCGAAAGCAAAAACTAGCAAACTGAGCTTTGTTTAATGTGTCCAGGCACTGCTTCTTTTTTTAAGAATAAAAGCTTACAAGGACAATGTGTCCTTTAACAATAGAGCAAAATGAAAAATTGATAGTAGGAAACAGGGAGATAGATCATTTCCAAAAGAAAAGAGAGCAAAAGATGGAGGGAGGCGGGGAGGGAGGGAGTACGGGAGGGAAGAAAACAGGAAGGTGAGGAGGGAGGGCATGAAAAGGGACTGGACGTATTATGTCTATGGAACAACTTTCCACGAGGATGTGATCATTATGTACAGCAGACATATACTAATGCAAAATGTAAAATGAGAAAAAGAAGGAAAAAGATATACAAGTTTCATTGGAGTGAATCATGACTTTGAATAAAATTCTTTCAAAATACACAAAAACGATACTATGACATGATTAATAAAAGCATTACCAAGAGCCTCCTGCTAATTGTCTTCAAATGTTTCATTACTATCAAGCACAGAAACTTTGTGAGTATATGCAGGATATTTTAAAGTTCATATGTAAAGTCATTTTGTCTCAATTTAGGGTATTTAATAACCAGAATAGTTTTAATAGCCCTAGTGAACGTGAATTTTACCATAATTATGTAATATAATAACTGTTATACTTAATAAATATGTGCTAAGTGAACAAACTATTATATATGAATTAAGTACTTTCATCATATTTGATATAAATTGAATACTGTTCTCTTTCTCCAAAGTACTTCTTCAAATGAAGAAAGCACGGCACAGCTGCTGTGGTGTGTGTACTACATATACCCACATGCTTGTACATATTCCATTCTTAAATTTGGCAGCAGCTGTGGGCCATGGATGGAACTCCAATTAACCAACTTGCAGATTCTGCCTGTATCCGATACGTGTCACTGTCCATGTTTAGTGTTCTTGCTTTAATGTAAGAGAAGTATGAAAACTCTCCTAACACCTGACACTTCAGTGTTTAAATACATCACAGGTAGGCTTCTTCTCCTTTCCAGTCCTATTTCCATCATTCTCTCATAACTTTTCCTTCCAAAATCACGTCCAATTTAAAACACGGCACATATTTCTTTTTCCACATAAAACTTGTTTCTGATAAATCAAAATTAAAAGGTTTGGCTGAATGTACTCTGTGAATGCATACTCAAAAATAAGCTGGAAGTGGATCACCCTCCTGTCTCCTGACAACGAGGAATCACTAACTTGCGCCAGGAGGAATGTGACAACCCAGTGTTGAATTGGTGAAAAATTTCTCTGGCAGGTATAGCTCAGGTGTTTGATTTTGAGAAAGTCATTATTATAAGCAAAGAATAGCTATGGATATAAGGAATAAGATAGCTATTGCTGGATGTAGTTATTGCAGTATAGAAAAATCAGGAAAATATTTTGACAACACATAGAATGAAAGCAATTTCTTATATCCAAGGAGGAATTATTGGAAATCTTCCTGAAACTTTTCACAAGAAGGAAAGACCGCAAACCTGAAAACTTTACTATGCCAAGGGTAGGGCTCTTATGAAAGGGAATAATACCAAAAACTTTTTATTGGACTATGTGAGTTAACAAACTTAAAAATCTTTCATGTCCTGAGGCTGCAGCAGTGTCTCACCCAATGAATTCCACTGAAGTCCAAAACTATTCAGCCTCACAGAGCAACTCATCGTCTTTGCCACAAGGACTCACTTGATTTACTATCCTGCATACCAGTTCAATGTGTACTTTTCATTCATAACAGAGCTATTCTCTTAGAACTGAGAAAGAATCGGTCCTAAGATGTTTTATCATGTTAGCATCTAGCCAACATGAACTTGAATGAGTGAAGACATCAGTACAACTAGACTAGATCCTGAGATCAAAGGTGATCAAAGTTGAGGGCCTAAAAGTACAAGAGAGGGAGCTGATGTACATGGGGGTGTGATCCTATCAGACTTAGCGTTTTAGAATGCACATTGGGGTGCACATTTGGTGCTAATATGAGCCTACAGTGACTCTAAGCATTTAAAAGAAAGCAATGACCTTCCCAGTAAATAATGTAAAAATGACTCAACTCTTATGAAAAAAGGTATCAAAAGATTCATACTAGTGGACATGCAAAAATAGATGTATTATGTATATAGAGTGTGTTTGCAGTGGCTATTTACAAATGGAAGACAATATCCTACCTTTAGAGTATACATATGTAAATATACTCCTGGATTGAAGAACACACCAGTTCACTGTATTCCATAGAAATCTGGGCGACTTGTAGCTCATCAAATATAAGCTGAATGCATTGAAGGGAGGGATATCAACATTGAAAAGTTTGTTGGCTGTTGCCTTGTTCATAAGTGTGATAACATTATGCATCTGAGCTACACTATAGTAATGTGAATAATAGGCTTGCAAATAAAATGTCACTTAGCCTTCTGAATTGAATTTGGAAACAGTTAATGATCAGTAGGTTTTAGTAAAATTGAGAGACCTTAGCACAGGGATCTATGAAGTTACTTAACAGAACATGGCATTAATAGCAACATGATAAGAAGGCAGAGACAAGGACATTGATCAATCTGTGTAATAAAAATTAAACCAAGATGAATGATCATCAAGCCAAGGGTTATGCTCCAGTGCTTAGCTTCTAAGTCTTAGCTAGTTCTCAGACTCAGAACTCAGCTACTAAAGATTGTGCTACCAGGAAGAAAGCTCTTGCAACACCACAGCAAATGTCTACTGCAGTGATGGTTACAGGCTTTGCCAAAGAATCTGATAGTCATTTTTGCACAAGCAGAACAGTGCAATTACTATGGGAGCAGCTACAAACAAAGTCTGGAGTTACCACCAACTTCCAGAGATATTGTGTATTATCATCCCCCTGTATTAGGGAGATATGTAAGAAGTCCGGGTAATAGGTAGAATTCTGGACCCATGTACATCTGATAAATCTACTGATGCATTCAAGACATATGTCCAGGTTAATTTAAGTGTGCAAATGAGATATACTATATCTGTCGCTGGTTCTATGGCTTGTGGAGAAAAAGCCACTATGGTCAAACAGGATAAACAAAAGTGTTTAAACTTCCATACAGTCAAAAGAACAAAACAAAATAAAGTTGTATCTAAATGAGAACATAGATATGTTGGATAACCTGTAATCTTCCTGAATCGCAAAACTCAGAGATTTCTACAGTGACCCCATCACATAGATATGATAGATTATTCACTTCATGTCTAGCCCATCTTCCCTCTCTGTCAAATGGAGATTGGAGAGAGGTTCAAACCTCTAATGTGCCTGGGTCATCTGATCTTCAGGCCTCATCCAGGAGTCCACCTATTATCCCATCATCAGAAGGAAAGATCCTCCTATTCCATAGGGAATTTTAGGCACTGCTTCAGGAACCAGGACAGAAATTAGATATCATTACAAATTATATATCTGGCCCTCCTATGACAAAGCATTAGGATCTCTTTCTCAGAATAGAAGAAGGACCATATCCAGCCACATGCCACAAGGTGACGATATTGTTCATGACAGACTGCGACACAGCAGTTCTCCCATAAAGTGATGTTACCTCGTGACATCAGATCTTATCCTGTATGAGTATACTCTATGATTACAGAATATAAATATGCATTTCATAACAAATATCCCTATTTGTAAGTGGTACATGACTTATTTTCAATATTTAACATTCATGTATTTGCACTTATGCAGTATGCATTTGTAGTGGTTATTTTCATTTAACAAAATGCCCTTAAGCTGTCTTCATCTCCCTTCACAGCATTATACCTCATGTTTATATTGTTCAGTAATTTCTGTTGTATGGATGCAACTGTATCCATCACTTATTGAATGACCTCTGGATGGTGGAGATACCATTTTATGCTCTCTGAAGCAACGAGTGAGATTTCCTGTTGCTGTCTACTTTTACTAACCTTTTGTTCTGCCATAGTTTTCTCCTATCCTATCACATACATTCACATGATTACCTTAGAGTTTGAAATATACATTTATGACCAATCCAAGTCCACTTGCAAACATTATATAGCTTTACAGTTAATGCAACTATCTTACAGAAGATACTCTTCTGTAAGACAGTTGCAATTCTTTCCCACTGTTTTGCAACTTATTTGTCAGCCATTTCACCTGTCCATAAAATATAGATACTGAATATATTTTTGATATTAATACTTAATATAAACTCTTCTAATAAATTAATTGAATGCTAAACTGAAATTTATTTTGCTTTTTCTCCTTTTTTTTCAGAACTAAAGATTGAGCTCGGGCCCTCGCACTTGCCAGGGAAGCGCTTATTCCACTCAGTTATCTTCCCATCCCCTTTCCTTCTTAAGACATGCTCAGTACTAAGACTGTGGGTTGGGCCTTGCTTCATGGATATATTTTAATGATCCCATTTTATGAGTATTTAGACTACATTGCTTTTGTCCAGGCTACTACAACAAGTTTCTATAAGCTTGGAGATTTAATCAGTAGAAATTAAGTTTTCACAGTTCCAGAGACTAGAAGTTTTGGCAATAGAGGGCAATAATGGTAGAGCTTTGCTGAGAGATTTCCTCTGGTTTTCAGACTGCTTTGCCACCTGCTCCTTGATGGAAGACAAGAATATGAGACATCTCACTGGGTTCTTTTTTTTTCTAAGCAGGGGCACTAATCTCATTCATGGGGCTTTATCCCAATAACCTATTTTTCCACCAGAGTTCTCCTGTTCTACATCATTTTCTTGGAAGTTAGGAGTATAACATAAAGCTTCAAATGAACACAAAAACGAATTCCATTGCAGTTATGTATCATGTGTATGAAGAATTTTATGTAATTATTACATACATATCTAACCATAAAACAGGTGGTACATTTTTGAGCACTTAAAAACTGTAGGGTACTATACAGATACCTTTTACACCTTATATTACTTATGGATTAGCTCATATTAAATACATGGTTGTAATGGGGTTTTTTTGTGTGTAACTGATTCAGGAATTGAGGAAGGATCTGAAATGCTGTACAGCTTGCACACTTGCAGATCAGCTGGCTGTAATGTCACAGTTGCTATGCATGTGCAGGTCTTGGGTCAGAGCACAAGGATTTTCCTGTTTCCACAGTGCCAGAGGAGGGCAGAGCCCCTGTGATGTCTTGTTTTGCCTGTTTTCTGAGGCTCATTACCCTCAAGGCAACTCACAAAACCCAGCTGACTCTTGAGTGTACAGTTACTTGTGCGGCTGGAGATGAGTGCGGGTTGGGGAAGTTGAATATTTTCAAAAGGACATAAAAACACTTGAAAAATATTAAACAAAGACAGTTAATGTATACTCCTTGATACATTTTGACATGTCAAAATGTATCAAGGTGTATGCATTAAATGTAGACTGTTATATGTCAATTATGCCTAAATAGTCATCAATGCTTAAAAAAATAAAATTAACTCTTTTGCAAAAAAAAAAAAAGTAAAAGCACTTCTCAGAAACAAACAAAAATATGAAGAATTTCAAGCAGAGAGACTCAGTTTGGGACTGGGCAGAGCACAACTTCCCAGCAGAGAGATTCAAAGAGTTTTGTTGTTGGGCTGGCCCAATAGCTCAGTGGATTAAAGCACCTGTAAGCAGGAGTAAGGTTCAGGGGTTGATACCTCACTGAGGCACACGTAGATGGCAATTGAGACTGGGCATGGTGGTGTGCGCCTCTAATCCTAGCTCTTTGGGAGACTGTAAACAGGCAGACCACTACAAGTCCCATCCAGTAGTGAGACCCTGGACACCCTGTAGACCTTTCCCTAAAATACAGCAAAAAAATTAATAATTTTGTTGCCAAAAAGGGTGATACCAACTTATATTTCACTTAATTTTGAAGATCATATTGCACATAAACATACGAAGCTTGGAGAACACTGACAAAACGTCTGATTTTACTTTGTGCATTCCATCTTACTGTGGAAATAATGGCTATCGTAAAAAAATAAAATACTCTAATAAGTGAGGATGAGGCTTTAGGCTATATTGTTGTTGGAAATGTAAACTAATGCAACTACTACAAAAATCTGTGCAAAGTTATTGTTAAGCCACTATTCTGCTTCTAGGTGTACTCCTCATAGAGTTAAAGACATTTCATTACAGTGTTATATGCATGCTGATGTTTAGGCCAGGACAACTTATAACTATTGAAGGTGGTCTATAAGTCCATCAGCTCATGAATAGATTAAGAAAATGTGGTAAACACAATAGAGGGCTACTTTGCCATAGAGAAAGATAAACAAGCCATTTGTAGGAAAATGGATGCATCTTGAGACCATAATATTAACTGAAATAAATATAACACACAAAGTTAAGCATTGCATGGTTTCTTTTGTATGAGAAACACAAAATAGGCATGAAATATACATCAAAATAAAAATAATAATAAGCAACTAGGTAGATCTTTTAGATAAGGAAGTTGCATCAGTCAGTGCTCACTAGAGAAAGAGATTTAATACAAGATACACAAATACAGGTCTGGCAAAAATAACTCAGTGGACTAAGTGCCTGCTTAGGCAAGAGTAGGGAGAAGAGTTCAATCTTCAGCACACATACTATGCCCTCACTCCCTGGGACTTGCTGAGTCAGCCACCAAGTCTGGGTATGGTGGTACACCCCTGTAATCCCAGCGTTGGGGAGGCTGAAAACAGGAGGATCACTTCAAGTCTGAGCTTCATAGTGAGACCCTGTACCAAATACACTAAAAAACAAAATGACACACAAATACAGAAGAATGTACAAGATGCTTTGCACTGACCACCCACAGTCAGGTGTGTTAGACAGTGAAAGGGCTCCCTATGCACGGCAGATATGAAAGATGCAGCCAAGGGCCTGGAGCTCAGTGTATTGTCCTACACAAGGCTGTATCATGAGGCTCAAGGGTCTGCAATGGAGGGCTCAAGGGTCTGTGCCTAAAGGCCCAAGATTCAGTGCTGGAAGCCACAAGACAGTGTCCAAGGTGATGGCGAAGATTGGAGCCTCTCTGAAACAAGAGCAAGAGCCTTCCTTCTTTGTTTCCCCTTTATGCAGTCAGGCAACAAACCACCCTAGGATGGGCTTTCTATCTTCAGTAAATAATATTACTACTATTCTAGGAAATTACACCCCAGCAAGTCCTGCACTTCCAAACATTGGCGTTCCCAACTTTCCCAGGTGTACTCTAAATAAGACTCATTTTGCTGGCTTAAGAATAAATCTAACTTACAAAGAATTCTGGAATGGAACTTATCCATTCATAAATTGGGTACTTATTGATTTTGGAAAATAATGTCCAAAATAAAATCATTATGAGGTTTTTGCTATTAAATTCCATCTCGTTTGGGACATATGTGCTTGCATGTGTTCACATACATATGCCATTACATGCTTATCCACATCCATGTTTGTTTATTTTGTGACACATGAGCTATAGAGAGAAGTTTCGCCCTAATGCCTCATATTTTTCGTTTCCTTAGAAAAGGAAAGCTAAGTACTTTTACTAAGTATCCATTTATAGAGCTTTAGTTTCAATCAAAGGAAAGAAAAAAAAAAGAGATATAAAGTGTTGCAACGAGCGAGTCCTTATTTTCTTTACCTCAGATTCTCAAACAGGTTGGCAAAGATGAAAACAATTTTCCTGCTGGGGCTATTATCTATGATAGCAATCCCTTTCCTTCTCACAATGGGACAGAGACAGCCTGAGAGGACAATCTGTTCTGTGGTGGCAGAGGCAATAAGAAATGGCAAGCAAAAACTTTCAGTGTAAGAAGAAGGAAAAATATAGATGGGCTGAACAATCATAACAAAAGGACCCAAGCCTCTAAATTTTGTTGTTTGTATTTGTTCAAAATTTGCCAGCTTTTTCTCTGTTTTCTTAGAGTTCCCATAGAGAGGAGAAATTCACACAAAAATGATCCTTTTCAAAGCTGCATAGCAACAAAACAGATATGAAACAAAGAGACGGGAATAAAAGAGAATTTAATTTAAACTTGTGATGATGAGGTGCCAAGAAAAATTTCTTTTCTTTTGCCTTTAGAATTATTTGGAATGACAATAATTTTGCTAAACTAAATGGTCTTCTATATAGTGCTCTACTTTAAGTTTTAAAGAACAAAATTTTAGAAGCATACAAATAAAAATCAAGAGAGAGTGCATTAGTACTGTTTTATATTGAAGAATACAATTTTTCATTGAGTAATTTTTAATTTTTAATTAATTTTAATGAGAAAGAAATAATAATGAGACAGTTTCAAGACAGGTTACTAGGACAGTTACAATAATTAATGCATTGTATATTGTTGTCTTCATAGTATTTATTCAGAGTGCAAGACATGGATATATCTTGTCTTTTTTCTCATTGAACTAAGAAAAGGTAGCTGCATATCTATCTTGACTATTTTGTATATAAAGATGCATATATACACATATATTTTCATTACAGAATGGTCCTTCATTTATGTCCTCTTTTTTATTTTGTTTTGTCAGAGATGGGTGTTCCATTGCCATTCAAATATTGTAGGTGCTTGAATTCATCAAAATAACCCAATAGGGTCCAATAGTCCATAATCGTAGTGGGTTATCAGAAGAATTGGCAATGTCAGAAGTTGATTTGAGCCTTTTACAGGTCTGCATACTAATATGGCTTTACCTTTTGTACTTCATGGTTATAATCTTTAAAAATATATTTAAATATGTTAGAAATTGAATTTACTGCAAGGTACAAGACACATTTTTGACATTTTCTCTGATTTAACCAGCTATAGAAAAGAAACTCTTAATATATTGTCTCTGATCAGTGTACAAATTCTCATATTTGTATACATGCATGTGCCTATGTGTGTGTGTGTGGAGAGAGAGAGTCAGAAAGGGGGAGAGAGAGAGAGAGACAGAGAGAGAGAGACAGAGATGGGGACAGAGATAGACAGAGAGAGAGACTGGGAGACAGAGAGACAGAAAAAGACACACACACACACACTACACACAGAAAACATGCTTTTCTTCATATAAGGCATTCTGTTATATCAAAGAGTTTTTGCAAGAATTCATGTTGATTTTTTAAAAAATACTTAAAATTGTTGTGCATGTGGAATTTAAAAAACAAATATAATAGCATATGCTCAGTGTCTCTTCCTGAAATGTTCCAACAATTAGACTTGTTTGGATGGATAGATCTAAGTAAACATATGATATGTGATACTGACAATCAGAGGAAATAATTATGCAATTCACTTCAGCCTGTACTGAAGAAAATGATGGTACAGATTTATCAAGTATGATCAGTAGACACACTAGAGATTCCTAGCCATTCAAATATGAGATTTTTAATATTTTCATATATTTTTACAATTGGTAAAAATGATTTTAGAGTAGCTGATCTCATTTGGGGTCCCAGTAAAATGTTCAAAAATAATAACAAAGAGAAATAAGAAAGTATTAAGCAAAATGGTGCTTCTTTTTTATTTCTTCTTAATATAGAGGGAGAACACACTTCTTCACTAAGGCACTTGAATAAGTGACTGAATTGAATGCATCACCCTAAACCTCAAAATAGGCATAATTATTTAAAATGTTCTTATATTTAATATGATTTATCCCCTTTATCTTCTGTTATATAATCATTGCTTTTTAAACTTTCTTCTATTGTCATAAGAATCTCTACTCTACTTCTGAAAGATTAAAGCTTGGAATTTTCGCCACCACTAGAAATACTTTCAATTGTATCTTAAGCATTTATCTGTGCTCCAAACCTATCCTCCAGATGGCTGAATTCTGTAAACAAGTGATTAATCACAGAATGTATTCTTATGTGGAACAACATCTTCCATCCATGTATGCTTGTCACCAGTCTGCCTTACACCTGATAAACAGCAGTAGAATATGCCCATGGCTTTATCAGACAAGGCTCACTTTGAACATTCACACTCTCCTTTAATTTATTCTATATTCTTTGACTCACCACTTGCTAGTGGGCTTGAATTTTCCCATTCAATGAAATATAGACAATTACCCTTGAAGACATATATGCATCATATACCTAACATATGAGGCATTGATCACTAAATATGATTTCCTTAATAGTGTTTTATGCATTTCATCCTATAAGCCTGCTCTGGTTGTATTAATGTTGGGCAATATAGTTGAGACATTTGAGATTCACAAGTAAAATGACTTACCTAAATACATTTGGGACAGAAAGGTACACTCCAGGCTCAAGTATACAACCCCAGATACTATTTTTTTTCTCTATAGCCTATTACAATAGATTCCTTAGGAAAGCATAATTTGTTTACAGTGATGATAAATTGATGAGTCGTATATGAAATTACTATGTTGAAGACATCTGGGAGTGAAGTTTCCTCGTGGTTGATCACAGATGCCATCGTGCCAGGCTGCAGGCTTGAGATGTGAAGGGCCTCCTGGAGCAGAGAATTTTACCAAAACCATCACGGAGAACCACTGTAAATGATTATATTTCTCCTTTCATGCTGTCCCATTTTCCAATTAGTTTCACTGGATACGTGCCCCTCTCCTCTCTGTAACAATCTGTCCCTGGCTAGATTCTGGGTAAGGAACAGATAACAACAGAAGCTTATTCTAATTTAGCTGGCAAATCCTTGTTTCCAAACCCTTACTTTCACTTTTGAATTTGTGGCATTCAGTAAATATAATTTTGATAAATGTTTCTGAACAACATCAAATCATTGGTGCATTTTGTTGTGACAAATCTGAATTCTTAAAAGATCAAGAGAAACATGAGGCTAATATGGAAGCCCAGTTAGCAGGAGACGTGACAGTTGGCTCAGTGTAAAGCAAATTCAGGGTTACATTTTAAAACTATTGCCTTTATCTACTGCTTTCTCAACTACGTTATAGAAATAAACGGATAATGTTGTAGATATTCAATACTAAGCACTTAGGAACTAGGTAGAGAGATCACCAAATCAAGAAATATTTGCTTTGGTGCCATTTATATAATGTTTCTATTTTGTAAATATTTCAAAATTGGTTTTCAAGTAAAGTGTTATCCAAAGTCTCCATAATAAAGGAGAGAGAGAAGGAGGGAGGAAAATTTATCTTCTGCATATCTATCTATCTATCTATCTATCTATCTATCTATCTATCTATCTATCAAATTGCTTTGATTTACTAAAACAATCCATGAGGTCATCATTTTGAAAAAGTCTGAAGTGGTTCTTTTATAGAAGTCAACTATTTTAGTAAGGCATTTTCAATGGTTATTTCAGAGAAATTAAATTTAAGGCATTTGCTTTTATTGTTACTGCAGAGAATCTAAACATTATCTTGTGTAAAAACAGTGAACAATGGATCAGGAATTAGTGAAACAGATTTCTCACCTACAACTTCTTGATCTTGCAATCTGAAAGTGGAAATTACAACACTTTCATATACAGACTATTTTTGAGTCTACAAGCACACAGGAGTCATTGATCTGAATGTATTCTCCATGTCCCATTATGGTGTCATCTATCTTTGTGTTTACTTTACTGAGGTTGAGTCCAAAATTTTACATATACTAAAGAAGGCTTTCCCCCTGAGGTGTATCCCCTCAGTTTCCTCTTTGAGTAACTTTAATTATAACTTTTTTCTATATTCTCCACTCTCTTGCTCTAAATTCTCTATAATATATATATATATATAATATATATATATATGCATATATATACATATATGTGTCTATCTATCTATCTATCTATCTATCTATCTATCTATCTAATCCAAAGCCATATTTAAAATTTAACCCCAAAGAGATAAAGACATCAGTTTACAGTGACACATCACTATCAATGTTTGTAGCAACACAGTAAATAATAACTAAATCTGATAAGGAGCCTATAGGTCCATCAGAGGATAATGCATAAGTAAGTATTGTGTGCATGCGTAATGTACATAAAATGGAATAATACTCACTTTAAATCATGTTATCAGGGGTGCTGGTCTCATGGCCCTGCAGCATTCCCATTGCTTGGACTCCCCAACCCAGGGTGTGACAGAGACGTACAGTTGCTGATGCCTGCTGGGTTTTGACCCCTTCTCGGGAACCCCCTTAGGAAGGACCCTCAGGAACCCCATGCTGGGGTCCTCTAGTAGTTCACTTGGAAGCCTCCATGGTGGGCATGATTCATGCCACTGCTGGCTTTACTACAGGAGGGTTTTGGCCAGCCTTTCCACCTCCTCTTGGCTTCCCTGTACTTGCCCCCTCCCAGCCCATGTCCCCCTTGGAGGGGTGCTGTCTTCCTTTAGTTTCACCTATTACACATGTTTTAAATAAAAGGATTATGTAAACTTTTAAAAAATAAAGCAAAGCAAGATAAATTTGAGACTTTTGAGGGAAATGGATTCATTTTAATAATATATTGAGTGAAGTAAATCACAGTGTAAGCTTGAATACTATATGGTGCCTTTCATTTGAATAATCCAAAATGCAACTTAAGAGCAAAATAAAAGATTAATAAAAAGAAATAGAGAGAAAGGTCTCTTGCAATGGGAAGAGACCAAGTAATGAGAGGGGACATAAAAAGATTTAAGAAACATCACTTACCTGTACCAAATATCTGCAATGACTATAAACATTATATCACAAACATCAAAATCATAACAATGATAATGAAATAGTGAAGAAGATCTAAAGAAACATTTAAAGAGGCAGATAGGGAGTGGAAGATAAATAAAACTGTTCACTACATTAGGTACATGTGCCTACTCCCTAAAATGAATGCAAAAGCCAACGACTGCAAACATGCATCAATACAATGTAAACAATTAAAATAATGGTCTCCTGATAGCCCTGCCTATGCCTATGCAACCACATGTCTTTGGAGAAAAGTATACATTCATGCTATCTCACTTGAAGTACATGGCCTATAACCTCGAACTGACTATTATCACCTTCTCATGAACTTCTGTAAGCTCCCTGCCCATGCCCTCTGTCTCTGTCTACTGTATGGTGATTTCCTAGAGCTCCAAACCCAAGCCCCTTAGCCAATGTGATGTGCACTCTTATCATAACCTGAAACCCTTTTCTCTCAAAAAGTGAAAATGAACACATATTCCTTCAACATTCCTACAGAAACTCTACAAACCCAGTAGAACCTGGCATGATTCAACCTGCCTCCGGTTTTATTACAATCTTTTAAAATCAACATCCAGGGGTGGGGACGTAGCTCAGCTGTAGAGCATTTGCTAACTCTGCACAAAGACTGGAGGTCCCTACAAAGTACCACAGAAATGAATGAATGAATGAATGAATGAATGAATGAATGAATGAACGAATGAACGATCCCACATTCCTTTTCAGCCTTTGCTTCTGTATCGTTCACAAAGTTGTTTTCTCATGAATTCCAATTACTTTTTCCCCCATGTTTACCTGGATCTGTTGTCACATAATATCTGTGAACTGGCCTTTGCAAAATCACCACATTGGTGATCCCCAGATTGGTAGATGAAGTGATCTATTCTCAACATGTTAAGCTTTTGCTCACATATTTTTCTTGGAACATTTTCTTTTTTGACTTTTTCACATGGATTTCTTTAAACCTTCTCTCCTTTTTCTTTTATTTCCAGATCCTTCTTTTTCAGGCTCCTTGTTTATTCTTTGTCTTCCCCATCTGCTAAATGCTAGCTTGGCCCAGGCTCTGCTCTCCCCATCCATACTTATTCTTCTATTTTCTCTTTGGAATGATTTCATCTTGCATCAAATCTTTAAAGGGCAATTAAGTGCTAAGGTATGGTAAAGTTACACTTCTAGCTTGTTGAGTTCCACATAAGTCTAAGAAAACATATCCTATCTGCACTGTTTTAAAATATCCACTTCCATGTGTATTGATGTATACAACCTGACATATTAAATATAAACTCTGTATTTTTCATAAGATGTGAACTTAATGAGGTTTTCCTGATTTAAACTGAAGGCCAAGTCCAATGTGGCAATTATTCTTTTCCAGATTCAAGGTGAAAGCATTCAGTTTGGGGCATGTAGAATGGTACAATCCACATGAAAATCAGTGTTGAGATTCCTCAGAGCACTAGGCTTGGAAGTCCCATTCAACCTAACTATTCCACTGAGTATTTCTCTAGAGAACTGCATACATCATAACAGTGATATATGTGTACCCATGTTTATAGAAGCACACATTTGTCATAGCTAGATATTAGAAACAACACAAATACCCATCAAGGAATGGTTAAAAAAGAGGAATGGTTAAAAAAGAGATGGTGTTTTTATACGATGGAGTATTACTCATCTATAAAAACATTAGCTCAAGGCTTTTATAGGTAAATGGATGCCACTAGAGATCATACTCATAAGTGGAATAAGTCAGACCGACATGTGTAAACATAGTAGTGTCTCCTTAGTGTAAGAACCTGAAAAAGTAAATAAAATCTGAAAGGTACAAAAGATATTGTAAAAGGAAAATAAACTTCTGAAAGGGAAGGAAAAACTCTGATGAAGGAAGGAAGAAAAGAAAGAAAGAAGGAAAGGAAATATATGTAGTATATATTATATATTATATATATCTACATACACACATAAGGATATCTGGCATAATTGTACAGATGATTTTTATTAGTTCATTGAAAGGAACAGTTAATGCTTATTTTCTATTTTTAATTTTTTGAGCAATTTTTTACGCTTATATCTGATAATATGAACAACTAATTTGAAGTCAGCAATATGCAATATAAGAAACAGTGTTGAATTCCTGACATATAGATTAGCAAAATTCTGTATCATTTCTAATGTTTTAGTATTTTTTTAATTCTCTTTAAAACACCTTTCTGATCTCTTTCTCTAGGCTCCATAACTGATGCCGAAGGCAACCCCATTCTGTTGTGTCAATATACTTCACTGCCTCTGCCTCTTATCACTTTTATCCAAGCTGTCATGTTTTCCCTTATGGAGTTGAGTGTTCTCACTGTAGAAGGCAGTCTGTGGAAATGTATGACTTAACAAAGTAGTAGAAAGGTATATAAAAGACAGAGATGAAAAAATCAACTTGGAGGTGATACATTGGAAAATAGGATACTACATTCAAAATTTGGAATATAACCAAAACTAACAGCTATCATGTCATTGTTAGGCCCAAGCTGGTAGAATACATGAGTCTGAGAATCAAATGCTAGATATGGGACTAACCACTACTTTTAATTTTTTCTTGGGGAGGAAGGGAAATGGGAAAAGACAATTATGAAAAGCATGAAATGGAAATAAACCTTGGGAAATACAAAGGGGAAGATAGGCTGAAGAGAGCAGAGGACATTGGGAAAAATAGAGAAATAAAAGTATTTCAGGTACAGATATAATGTTTCTGTGATGAATAGATCATTACGTGTATTTATATAGCTACGTAAAGGTATCTGAGCCAATAGCATTAATTATATTAAAAATAAAATCTAACTATTTCCTAAACAGTTAATAAAATTTTCTTTGGGATACCATTGCTTATCATCCCACTACTTTGAACTCAAGAAAGTTTGATTTTCAGAGGAAGAACATAACATTGTAGGGTATAGCAAAAATCTTTGGTTTGTGAGGACAACTCCACTAAGAGGTGTGCGTGCTCAGCTCCTACGACACAGTTTATTTGGGCTCTTTATCTTAATAGACTGATGGACACTAAGACAATGATGAAAAGCCTTAGGGAAATTGAATTCTGTGAGTATGGAGACATTCTGATACTTACTAATGTGGTACATGAGGCATGAGTGTTTGATGCTCGTTTGGAAGAGCATCACTTGGTACCTCAGTGTCTAGTGTTAAGTGGAAATGTCCAAATACAGCCACCATATCTAGAAAAAAACAGAAAGATTAGAGACTTAGACCTACTCAGTTCATGTAAGCCTGGATCTCTGCATCAGGAAAGCCACATTAAAAGTGGAAACACTACATGACATGAGGGAAACTGAGCTGTAGAGGAATATATCCATTTAATTTCCTCTTATAATGAAATACTTAAAGGTGAGTGATTTCTAAACATAGAAATTTACTGGGTTGTGGATTTTTTAGGAGTCTTTTTTCTTTTTTTCTTAATTTTATTAAGAAACAGATAACAATGAGACAGTTTCAAAACTGATTAATAGGATTAGTTTCAATAATTAATACATTGTATATTATCTTTTTAGTGGTTATTCATAGTACAAGGTGCAGACATGATATCCTGTCCAGACACTATTAGTACAAATCTTTCTTCTCATTGAATAAAGAGATAGTAGGTATATATCTATCCAAACTATTTTGTATATACAGATACAACATGGTCCTTCTTTTTATCCCCTTTTTTTGTTTAGTTTTGTTAGAGATGGGTATTCCATTGACATTTCAATATTGTAGGTACCTGAATTCAGCAAAATAATCCAATATACTCCAGTGGTCCATAAAAGAAGTGGGTGGTCCATAGAATTGGCAATGTAAGAAGTTGTTGACTTGAGCCTTTCACAACTTAGGATATTAATATGGCTTTACTTTTTATACCTCATTTTTATACTTTTCTACTGGATTGTTAAAGACAAAGATAAAGCAAGACCTATATAACAAGAGATGTATTTTTTGTATCTGATAAGGTCAGTCAAGTCCCCTCAGGATTTATCCTGTTACCCTGTAAAGCAGTTTTCAGATCCTTTGTCACTGTCAGCTGTGTGGATGAGTCATGGCCATTGCTTGACAAATTTGCTGTTTGTGAAAGCCTGAGAGAATGTTTTCTCTCCATGTGACTCTCCTTAGGCATAC
>NDGN011473668.1:0-14600 GCA_002564285.1 Tympanoctomys barrerae
CTATATCTATATGCTGATATCTGTGATCTGAGCAACTACCCCAAGGACAGCAATGTGTAATATAAAACCGATGGCTGAATACTTCTCATTTTGGTCTTCTAAATGTGTACTGTTTCTAATGCCTTATAGTAACCTTTTTTTTTTTTTTTTTTTTTTTTCAGAACCAGGGATTGAACTCAAATCCTTGTGCTTGCCAGGGAAGTACTTCTTCTACTGAGCAATCTTCCCAGCCCCCGTTTCTAATGTCTTATCAATTACTATTATGTTTTTGGTGGAACCAGGTATCTTA
The DNA here is from genome assembly GCA_002564285.1 of Tympanoctomys barrerae. Classification (NCBI taxonomy): domain Eukaryota; kingdom Metazoa; phylum Chordata; class Mammalia; order Rodentia; family Octodontidae; genus Tympanoctomys; species Tympanoctomys barrerae. Next base: position 290 of record NDGN011473668.1, read on the forward strand.
TCAATTATTATACTCTCTTTAAAATAAAATTTTAAAGACAGGAAAAATTAAGATTTCTTGAAAGCAAGCATTAATATTTATTTGTCCAACATTGAATAAGTGTATCTGTTAATATGAGCAACAGATTTAAAGTTAAAAATAGATGATATAACAACCATTGTTAATTTGCTATTCCTATTTGGAAAATCTGTAACACATGTATTGTGTGTTACCCCCATTTTTGTCATTCTTTTTGTTTTTTCTTTTGTTTCTACTCTTCAAAATAAAATAAAATTAAATTAAAAAAAGAAAAGAAGAAAGAAGGACAATCATCAAGAAATCAAAAACTAACAAATGCTGGCATATATACACCTGATGAAGAAGAAACCCTACTATATCATGGGAATGTAAACTACTGGAAGTCAGTCAGGAGATTCCTCAGAGAACTAAAATTAGAAATTCTATATGACCCAGCTTCCTTCTAGATGTCTTTTGCATAAAGCTAAACACATCACACCAAAGTGATACATGCATATCAATATTTATAGCAGTAAAATTGATTATAGTTAAATTTTGGAAGCAATCTGCAAACCCACCAACAGACAAGATAAAGAAATTATTGTATTTCTACATGATAGAATACTATTTGGCTCTAAAAATCATACAAGTTCAAGATGTTTGTGGGAACATGGGTGTACCTGGACAATAAAATGTTGAGTGAAGTAAAGCAGATACACATAATTAAATACCACCTAGAGTCTCTCATTTGAGAAAGGCAAAGAGCATAATAAAGGATAGATGAAGAAGAAAAGGAGATAGTTTCTTGCAAATGTGAAAGGTTCCAGGAGACTGAGGGTAAAGTAAAAGGATTTCAAATATGTCATGTATGTGTACCAAGTACACAAAATGAATTTGAACATTGTATGTCATAACACATGTGTCAGTATCACATGGTTTTCATGTTGTGAGAAGCCAAAAGTGTAAGTAAGGAGCAAAAATATGCAGTATATATTGGGAAATGGGGGAAAAATGTCCAAATGAGAAGGAGAACAAGGGGTGGGGGATGTGGAAGAAGGAACAGAAGGAAAAATGAAAACATAGCTTTTGTAAATAAAGAGGGGAACAGGGCACTTGAGGGGGGGAAGGGAATGAGAAAAGAAAAATATATATCATATACAGGTACAAATTGCTTGTGATAAATATATATCCAATGAAATAAAAATTTATGAAATAAAATAAAAAATTGTAGGTCATAAACATGAGATAAGAGTGATAGTATCAACAAAAATAAAAATGGGGAGTCAGGGGGATAATTCAGTAGAATAAGTGCTTGCCTGGTAAGCACAAGGTTCTGAGTTCAAGGGCATAAGCACCTGCCTGGCAAGCACAAGGTTCTGAGTTCAATCTCCAGTACTGAAAAAAAAAATAATAAAAAAAATGGGGAAAGGAAATTTAGAGGAAAATGGATGAAGGTAGAAGGGAAGGAAAAGGGGAAGAGGATTAAAAAAGAAAGAAGCTATATTATGTATGTGGACCACTCCCTAAGATGATAAACACCATATGCTTCAAATTCATACAACTAAGAACAAAAATTAAATTAAAAAAAGAGAAAGGCCATTTGCATGGAGCCATTTTTAAAGAGCAGGTTAATGAGAAAACATGGGTATTGAGCTTTTGCTCTTGTCTAAGACTAAAGGGCTTAGAATTAAATGTAAATATTTTAGAAAGCACTTCCCTGATGCTTCCTTGGTTTTCCAACTTCCCCATGGCAATTTAATTTTTTTTTAAAAACTAGAGCATGAACAGGATCATGGACTGGGGTTCCATCCCCAATGTGCTGTGCTGGCCCTGCCCCTGGGGCTGGGTGAGAGGGTGACTGAGACTGGGCAAGGTGGGGCACACCTGTAATCCCAGTGCTTGGGAGGCTGAAACAGGAGGATCACTACCTTTGATCTGTATAGTGAGACCCTGTAGACCCTGTACTAAATACATTAGAAAAAAATAATTTAGAGCATGGGATTTAGAAATTTGTAGCTTTGGCTTTGAGGATGTGGGTCTAATGACCTTGTTCTTTTGCAAGAGGAGAAAAGAATACTAGATCTATGAGATTAATTAATGCAAGTCATACAGCTCTCACTATCATGTCATTAGGAATTCAGAGCTCCATGTCTCTCCCCTGCAAACATTTCTCATCTCACCTTCCATGTCTTCCTCCCTCCTTGGCAGTCCCTTTGTTTCCAATCACTGCTTGGGCAGACTCTGCCTCAGATGCACGTCTGCTCCACTTGCTTCTGTAGTGTGCTTCCCCACAAGCTTTAATGCTCAGTGGCCATCACCCCTGATTGAAATCTTAGCCCTCTCTGCATGAAGGCGTCACTTGGTGGGCAGCAACTGGTTGTTTCCTGCCTGACATCTGTCACTGCAGCTTCCCATTGACCAAAATCATTTTGTTCATCATTTTGTCTCTAGCACATCACAGGCACATCCAGCTTCAAAATGTTGAAACATAAGCTGAGGAGATAGCTTGGTGGTTTAAGCACCTACCTGGCAAGTGCAAGGACTTGAGATTGATCCCTGGTATGGCATGCCGTACCAGTCCTGGAACCCCGAGCTTGGTGGCACATGCCTGTAACCTGAAAGCCGGGAGGCTGAGACAGGAGGATTACTATGAGTCTGAACTTCATAGCGAGACACTGTATACAAAAAATAAAATAAAATAAAATAAAATAAAATAATAAAATATTGAAACAATTCAAAGTATAGACTGAATCTTAACACCCGTGAGAGGAAAACAAATTTTCTCAAAATTTATCTAGCAACCTCAGGCATATTTTTTACTATGAAAACCCAAGGGGATAAAAACAAAATATAGGTAAAAGTGTTGATGGTGACTGTTTCTTTTATGACTGTCAAATGGTGATGGATGGACGCTCCCATGTTCCTCTTGGAACTACAAATGTTTTTGCTTTCTAAGTCTAAGGCCACTTTAATACAGGACTGGACCACTGGGGGTGGGGAGTGCTGTGAAGGTATATTTGTAAATATTTGTTTTTAGAACAAAAGAAGGCAGAGTGAATAGTGATGAAAATAATGGAGAAGAAAGATTTGGAGTACAGGATATGACATCACCAGGGAAAGCAATCTCTTCTCTATTTCCTCATCTGAGAAATGTGGAAAATACTAGCAATGACCACACTGTTTTATTTCAATTATTAAAGGTTATAATGCATGAAAAACACTAAGTACAGTATGTGGTGCATAGTAAGTGCTCAGTAAATGCCATTTCTTCTCATAATTAAGGTGCAACCTTATTTTCACATAGGAGGCCTTTATACCCTTTGAGGGCTCAGAGTTCTGACAAATCAGTTTTTACCTTCAAGCTTCCTGATGACCTGTGGCCTTGTAGCACAGGGACAACTCCAGTGGGTGCAGTAGTTGATGCAAGAGTCACTGGGACTTGAGGGTACCCTTACTTGGTCCCACTTCACCCCACCTTGCCCCTCCATGCCCCGCCCCGCCCCTTCCTGTCCCAACTCACATCTGGATGCAGCTTCTGGGCAGTAGCATCAATGAGAAGGACTATGTTCAGGAGCTTGTTTTCCTATTTGTACTGTGAGGATGACATCTGTATAGTTTCTGGGAAGAACATCTATGAAGCATGTCAAGGTGCTTACAAATAAAAAGGGTTACATTTTCTTGTTATTAAATAATAACAAGCCAAGGTTGAGTTCACTCCTATGAACTACACTTCAGAACAATTTTGAGTGTCCTCAAATGGCTAAGCACACTGTATTTAGTATTCATCCAACATGTATGTGGGGTCTAGTCCCAGTGATGGAAAAGTTATAAGAGAAGATACATCACAGGGACGACTTTCTTCATTTTTTTGCTAGCTCTGGGTTTTATCCAAACCACAAAAAAAGAGGAAAAGACTCTTCCAGGCTACAAATGAAACTTGGACTCATATCTCCCAGTTGACAGGAACCACCATCACCTCTGCTGACCTAAGAGAGCTGCTTTTGGGATTGTGGAAGGTTGTCGCAGAAATATTGCATTCACTTAGCCAAGGAAGTTGCCTCAGCATTTTAGAGGTTTGCTGAATTCAACTATTTCGAAAGCCCTATGATTTCTCCCTGACAGGACACCACAGCAGTGGTGAAGATGAGAGGAAGCATGACTGCTTGGGCTGGGCCAGGGCAATTTAACTCAGGCCTGCCCACTCTGTAATGGGCATCCAGGAAGGGAAAATCTTGCTCTAATTGTGAGTTTTCTTCTTTGGGAGTTAGCAGTGCTTCTGAAGATTTGTGTGCAAGGCAGATTTTAATAAATCAGATCATTTAAATACCATTTGGGAAGGTTATTGTTTGAAAAAAATCCATCAAAGATTTTGAGAATTATTTTGAGATGGCAGGCTTAGATAACCTAAGAATTTGAAGTTTGGGGAGTTGGATGCTTTTTGAAAGGTGAGCAATATTAACAAATAGGTGCTTGGTTTGAGCTTTATTGTAGGTTTCTTAATTTTTACAGTTTGTTTATATTAAACAAATGTATAGGGGTTTGTCATATATTGTAAAGTACTGTGTTTCAATGGAAATTAATTCCATAAACTGGATAGTTTGTTTTTCATAGAGTACTGTGTTAAAGCAATTCTTTGATATATTATGAAGCAAAAGCCTTAGAAATTTATGTATAATTTCATGTATTTATAACACTATGTCTCTCTAATATTCCTTTAAAGGGTGAAGCAAGCTCTTAAATAGTCACAAAATGTTCCTATGGTATAGTGAAAGTATCGATGTCGTGTTTATTTAACATTATTCTATATATTGGAAAATGAGCTTGCCTATTGGCTCTTGGGCACTTGGCACTTCTATATTCATTTCATATTATCATTACAACACATATTACTTAAGTAACAGCTCTTACTTCAGCACACACAACAGCAGGTATTGCTTTACAAGTGCAAGTCTAGGGCTTAGAAAATTTGAATGAATTGCTCATTGGCAACAGTCCAGTGAGCCACAGAGCTGAGACTTAAAACCAGAGATTCTGTCCTCTAACATCATCATATAAGAAGTGAGCAACATCGGCTAATGGTTCAAATCAAGAATAAAGAATATGGGAATAGAATGAAGAATTTCAAATCAGTGGCTGAAGACAGAGCTGGCAGAGAATAGAAGGGCTTCTTAATATGGATATCACAACCACATTGCTGCCATCTATCAAGTGGTTACTGTGAATCAGGACTCATGAGAGATGTTTCTTGTTAAAACTCACACAATTCCCATGAGCTGCAGTCTTACTGTCCAATTATACAGATGAAGAAATTGAGGTACTGAGATTTAAATTCATTTGCCTCAAGCCATTCAAATCAAGCAAGGGTCTTTGGACTCAGATCTATTTCTATATGTTTTGTGCTATTTCCATAATACTTTGCTGCTCACCACCCAAACTATTGAAATGCAAATCCTTTTGCTCATTAATAACAACTGGAATTCAGGCTCGAATCCAAGACCTTTTCAATAATATATAAGGCCAGAAAGCCAAGCAATAATATGCTTTGAACCTACATACCACTGGTTTCATACTAGAACAAAATGCCTTTTTTGATGCTGTGAAAGCAGTAAAATTGTTGAAGTTATCTTTTCTAAGATGCAAGAGAAACTTAAAATATGGCAAGATAGATTATTGCAGATATATTTTTTAAACACTGGAAGAACACATAGTTTAAGTAATTTTATATGACTTATAATGGAAAAGATCAGTCTCTTACCTCCTATTTCTGTCCTTACTCCTCTCTTATCTTTGTAAAGGCAAACACTTATATTTGTGCTTCCTCTTTCTTTAAAATAGCATATGAATAGTGCTAGTTTTAATTTTTTGTTTCTAAGTTACTGTATTAATTTCCAAGGGCAGTAAACAAAGTACCACACATCTGGTGGTTTACACAGCAGTAGTTCATTATTTTATTGTAGAATCTGGAATTCCCGGATCAGTGTGTTAGCTGGGTGGGTTCCTTCTGGAAGCTATGGGGGAGACCCTGTTCAATGCTTCTTCATTCTTTTGCTTTCGATAGTTGGCTGGGAATCTTTGGCATCGTTTGGCTTATAGACATACTGACCCCACTTCTGTCTTCAACTTTACAGGACATACTTCTGTATCTTCTTCATATTGTCTTTCCTCTGTGTAGTCAGTACCTTTGCCAAAATTCCTCTTAAATAAAGACACTAGTCCTTTGGATGAGACCCCAACCTAATGACCTCATGACCTTGGTTAGCGCTATAAAACTTTTTTACTACATAAGGCTATATTCTGTGATCTTGAGGGTTAGGACTCTAACGTAACTTTTTCAGGAGAACATAACCCAATCCATTGATGTCTTTATCTATAGTTTTATTTTTACCATTAAGGATGAATATTTGTTTCTCAATCTCTGTTCATCTTCCTTTTATTTGCTTTTACTCCTCTCAACTCTCAGCTGATAATTTTCTGTTCAATTATGATTCAGTTATGACTACGGAAATATTTATATTTGAGTCTCAATGAGTTTCATTAAATGTTTTTCCTATTTAACTTCTGTGATTTATTGTTGTGTGTTCTTGTTTGCTTATTTTTCTAAGTCAAAAAGACCAAGTTCCAAACTTTAAAATGAATTATTGCAAAGAAAAGAAAATACATGAGTATGAATAAGTAACTCAAACAAGCAAAAAAAAAAAATCTCTCTTGAATAGCTTAGTGCCATTAAGCAGGAGTGGGGACCTTGTTAAAGAATGAGTTCTGGTCCATCTTGCTTCCTTCACTCTTGGCCTCTCTTCACTCATGGCCCACTGCAGAATGACACAATAAAAAAGTCACATGTCTTTCCCCATCTGATATTTCTAAGCTTCCACAATCATGAAAAAATAAGTTCTGCTCATTTAATTTAGCCCAATTAGTGGTATTCTATTATAACAGTACAAAATGAACTAAGAGACACAAAAGTATGGACAGAATTAAAAAAATAACACTAAGGGAAAAAATATAAAAGATAAGGTGTTTTGCAAAATGTATTAGTAAATTATAATATATGAAAATATGCAATATACATTTAAATAGAACTCATATAAATGAAATGATACATTTTTCAGTGTATCAGGTTCTTTGCATGTGAGAAAGATGGAAACTTAAGGGGAATACATAAAGGAGGGGCTATGATAAGACAGGTGCTGGTGAGTCATGAATTTAGGAATGTGATTAGCTACCATTTGCACTTAGGTCCAAAAGCAAATTCAGTGTTTATAATTATGACTAAATAAATGGTATTTATACGTAGTGTGTTACGATTACATTTTTCTTACAGATGTAGTTTTCATTTCACTGTCCTGGAGTTAATCATCTGAGTTTTTAGTTTAATAGTTTTCTAAGCACTATCACTACCTCATCCCTAAGCTCATTACCAGACATATTTTTCCTCCCTTTATAGCAAATTTCCTCTACCCCTTGCACATTTTTGATGGCACCTTTCGTGTCATGTGTTATGACTGATTGTATTGCCCCAGCCCCAAAGTTCACATGTGCATGTTTCATCCTATTGTGGGACTGTATTTGAAGATAGGATCTTCAGGAGGAAGGACAAAATTGAAGTCCAGGGAAGTCAGATGAAAAGGGCTCTAATCCATAAGACTCGGAGGCTTACTCCCCTCTCCCCTCCTCTCTGTCTCTGCTTTTATCATTATCTCTGTCTCTGCCTCACTCTGTCGCTCTGTCTCTGTCTGTCTCTCTGTCTCTCTTTCTCTCTTTCTCTTCCTGTGTCTCTATCTCTCTCTATGTCTCTCTCTGCCATCTGAACACACTGAAAGAAATTGGTCTTCTGCAATTCAGGAACAGCCCTAGAAGAAAATTTCCCTACTGCACATTTGTCTAAGACTTTTAGCCTTCAAAACTGTGAAAAAATACATTTCTGTTGTTCAAGTCACACAATTTGCGACATTTTGTTGTAACCAAAATAGATTAAGACAGATCTTGGGCCCAACAAGAGGGATTAATACCTAAAAATGTGGAAGTGGCTTAAATCTAGGTAAGAGATAGAGATCGACAGTTTTGAACTGCATGTTTGATAAAAGTCTAGATTGGCATAAAAGAATTATTGATAGAAATATGGACATTTAAGACAATTCTGGTAAAGACTTAAAGGAAAAGAGAATTACATAGCAACGCTCCATCTTATTACATCCTCATGTACAGAATAACTATACTGATAGAAATACGGACACTAAAGATCAAAACTGGTGATGTTTCAGATGGAAATGAAAAACCAGTTACTAGAAATCAGAGGAAAGGTGATCCTTGAAGCAAAATACTGGGTTGACTATTTTCTAGTGTTTTGTGAAACATATAAATTATGTGCAATGAAATTGGATATTTAGCAGGGGAGATTTCTCAGCAAAATGTTGAAGTATTATTTGTGTCCTGATTGCTTATAGTAAAAAAAAAAAAAAAAAAACTTTGAAGAGGAATTGTTTTCTTTCATAAGCTATTCTTAAATTTCTTTTATCAGTATATGTTTGGGATACATAATAATTACATTAACCGTGGGGCATTGGTGGATCCTATATCACATCTCAACCACTTTTACTGTTCCTTTTCCTCCTTGTCCTCCATCTCCCCTCATCCCCAGATCTCTTTCTAGCAAAATCAAGAATTAAAATTGTATTTGAAAAATTCTTAGCCAATGTGTATGAGAAAGAAATTAAAAAGTTTATTTTGAGAAAAATACTAAAATTGTGGCTGGATAAAATTTGATAAGGAGATTATCATGAGAGTGAACCACAAATTTAATGTTACCTACAAAGAAGCCAAGAGAAGAGAAGAAACTATATACTCTGAGAAACATTGCTACTTTGGACCAAGTGAGAGGCATTGAGGAAAGGTGACTGGTGTACGTAGATTCTATAAGACAGAACAGTGAAACTCTGGGACTGTAAATGTGCACTGCTCTTTAAGAGGAGGAAAGAATGAGCCTGATTCCTCTCCCCTCTACTTTTGTTTTGTTTTGCTTTCCTGAAAAATTTGTCCTTTGGATACTGGTTCTCCCACCCCATGGCTCTGTCTTCTCTCTCTCTCTGTTCCAATTCTTCTTTCTTTATTCTGTAATTTCTAACATTTTCTTAATACTATTTTTCAACTTATCAATTGACTTCACTTTCGATTATTTATTTTAATATCAGAAACTTTCCGTTTTGTGGAGCTTCTCTTCCTTGAATTGTTTTTATGCATCTTTTTACTGTGCACTGCTTGGGTCTCTTTCACATCAGAACTACTTCTTTGAGGATCTGGTGAGTTAGGGCTGTTTCTTGAAACACTGAGGCTTAGAGAAGTGAACATTTTGTGAGAAGGAACAACACTTATTAATGGATGCATTTCATTACGAAATGATCTGTCAGCAGGGTGCAATGACAAAAGTCACAGTGAATACCTCCAGAGCTTTTTTGTTGGGCTGATTCATTTCCCCAGAAATAAATGTTTCAATCTCTTTCTTAAGGAAGGTATATTTGGTTTCCAGAATTCTTGTGCTGAATGGAGTGAGAGGATGGATGTTCTTAGCATTCAGTAAGTAGACTTCACCCAAATGCCTAATCTTCAGTATGAAATCTCATTTGTCAGCTCTTCTGACTGACCCTGAGATTCTGAGGGTCTCTACTTCAACTTTGTCACAGAGTATACAGCAAATCTACTTAAACAGTAGGAAAAGTTAACCAGCTACAGTTTCTAATCAAGACTTTCAATTAAATCATCTGTTTTCAGTATCACCCCCACCTCACATTTCAAAAGTACAGGGAGCCGTAAATTCTTAAATCTCTTTGCATTCTTCTAACTGTATAAACGTATTTCTGCAACACTCATAAATGCATTAGGATTCAGCTTTCATCAATCTGATCAATCAGTTACTAACTTTCCATCTTCCAAATTTTGTTACTGTCCTACTATCTTGTCCTTGGGTGTTGCGTCCTTCTTGTATGATAGCATTATTGGCATTTTTTTTTTATTTTATTTTATGTAGTTGGTACAGGTTCTACAGAGTCTACAGGGTCTCACTACATAGATCGGGCTGATAGTGATTCTTCTATTTTCAGCCTAACAAGCGCTAGGATTACAGGCCATGCCACCACACCCAATCTCAATCACCCTCTCAGCGGTACCCAGAGTTGGGGCTGGCATGGCACACTGGGGATCGAATCCCAGTCTCTGCATCTGCCTAAGAGGATACTGTTTTTGAGAGGGAGTGGCATAGTATTTCTGCTGAACCTTCATTTTGATCAGAAGTCTCATAGAATTTTGTTTTTTGTCAGAAATAGTGAGGAAACTTTAAAATCTGGTTGGCATTCATTAAAACTGAGAATTTCAGAGCTGTAAACTTGAATTTTAAATGTTGATTTAAATTCTTCATATGACCTTAGGATATTACTTAACCTCCCTTGGTCTCATAGGTATAGAAAAGATAATAACATTTATTTGAGAGACTTATTTAAATTAGAAATATGTATATCAGTAGGTATGGTGGTCTGTGCTTATAATTCTGGTAATCAGGATGGCTGAAGCAGGAGGAACATAAGTTCAAGTTCAAGTTGGGCAACCTAGTGACCCTGTATCAAAATTTTAAAAAATGAAAAAATGGCTGGGAATATTTAATGAGAAGGTTGATTGAATACCCAGTACTGCAAACAAACAAAGAAAAGTACACAAGACTGTAGCTGCTTCTTTAGTGGGAGAGTGGTTCACAGAGACCCATTTTGGTACTAGGAATTATGCATCGAAACTTTTCTGTAGGCCTACATGGCTGGGGGTTTCTTCCTTGAGCTTCCTGCTGTTGGATGGAACTTTCCTGGGATGCTTATTCCTGCAGGGCTGGAATGCAAAGTGAATGTCTTTCTCAGTAACTTTATTTCCAGTATTAGGTTAGGATTTTTAGTCACATTTGGCAGTGGTAAAATGTGAAATTCCTATACAAGAAAGACCCTTGTTGTAAGAGTCATGAATGTAAAACAAACAAAAGCCCCAGTGCCCCAGTGGAATGGAGAGAGTTCTCTTTCCTACCACATCTCATATCTCTCACTCCTTCATTTCTTTCTCCTCCTCCTGTTCCTTTCTCTTCTCTTGTTTCCCCTTTTTTCTTTTCCCTTCTCTGCCTTTACTCTGCTTTTCTTTCTCTTTCTTTGTTTACTTACTGTTTGTTCTTTTTCATTTATTTGTTTTCCTCTTTTCCTCCTTGTTTATCTTTACCCTCCTGGATTTTCACTCTGTAGCCTGTATGAATTAAATATGATAGCATGCACAGACTTTGCGGGTTAACTTTTAAAAGAAGCAACTCCCATTCCCTTGAGAGCTTATATCTGAGAACAAACATTTGCAAATATAAGGTGTGCAGGACCAACTGAGAGGACTCTTAGACCAAATCTATGGACTGCTTTTGGGATTGACATTCCCTGAAGAATTAATGGGTGCCAATTATGGGGCAGTGACTACAGAGCAACGACCTCCGCTGGGACCTCCAACTCATTTCTCACTGGGCACCGATAGACCTGCAGCCACCACAACGCCATGTAACTTTCCATCCACAGACAAATCTGAACCGATGACCTGAGGGTGAGAGGCTCTGTATAACTTGATTACATTTTTAAAAAATTCCATTTTTCTCTTGAAAAGACACCTTCAGAACACAATGTCAGTTTATCTCTGCAATTTTAGACATCAAATAGCTTATTTTTTTAGTTCTCTCTGGGTCAAAGAATGTTATTAAGAAGAAAAATGTAAAAAATATTGGTTTTGTAACAATTCAGTATCCAAACTGAAGTTCTAATAAACTCACAGAAATGTTTTTGCTCTGAGACTCTTTAGAGTATAAAAGAAAAGATAAAACTATTATGTAGAATAAGAGTTTCTTGACATTTATGTTAAAAAGATAAAATTAATCAAACAAAATAACCAACAGATTTTGAATAATATTGTGCCAAAATAACTTTTTTTTTTTTTTTGGTGAGAATCATCGCGTCTGCTTAGATATAATGAAGATGCCATTTGTTGTTTTCTGGCTGTGGGCTATCGCTTCAAAGTATAGATTTTACATGAAGACAAAGGAAAGAAATACGAATTACTGATCAACTTCTCTTGTTTATGTAAGAAGAGCCTTTCAACTGAGATGTTTATCCCATTTCTCAGCACAGACAAAAGACACTGGATCTTATTTCTTGGTCCTTGCATTAGAACTTCATCACCAGATATTGTGAGGTTGCTTTGCCAAACAGATGCAAAAATTAAAACAACTAACACAATATAATGAAAATGGATAAGGCCTTATTTTATTTAAGTATATGGGAAACAATCAATATTTTTGTCTTCAAGTGCTTATACCTATGCAGGAAAGAGAGGTGGAAAATGAATTGTTCTGTCTGTAATTTCAAGCAGGCAAAATGAATTACAAGCATATCAGCAGAATACAGACAGAGGTAGGCCCAGTGAAGCAGAAGGAAAAATGACTAACCACTATTTCCCCTTATTCCCATAACTGATTGGATGCAAACAAAACATTTTCCCCAGAAAGAGAGGCCAAAAGTCTGACACCGAGCAGTGGCTACTTCTCAAGGTATCTTTGTCAGCAGGATGGGTGCAAGTGATGATTTCACCGTTCTTATGATTGACATTGTTACGGTTCTTAGAGCAGTTGCCATGGAAACAGAAGGGGCCTTGCATGTATTTGAAGTAATTCACCTGACCTACTGTTCAAAATGGGGAAAGGCTGAGTGCTAGCATTCCTCCCAAGTATTCCCCAGGATCTGGCTGATGCAGGATGCAGTCTTGGCTCTTATCTGTAGAGGCTGTCTGGGCAGTTCGTGGGAAGAAGTAAGAGAAAAATGGCAAATTCTTGCATCTGCTGAAACAAATTCTAGCCTGAAACTTTTCCTAGGGAGTTATGATGCTGTCAATAGCCTCTGGTGCTTTATCTTTCTGAAAAACGCATTTGATTCCTGCCATTTCATTCCTGATATCTCCTGACAAGATACCTCAACTCATTTATTGTAGAATGTTAGTGTCCCACCTCTGGGTTGGAGGAAAATGGGAAAGATTGAGATGGAGTAAGAAACATTACATGGGCTTAAGGTGGTTGCACCATATCCTGTCAGAAATGGTATCTAGTTTGCATTACATCAGCCTGTGATTCTTCAGCCCACTCAAATTCAAGAAGTCATGACTACCACAATATCACAGTATCTCTTGTCCTTGACATCAGTCAGATCTGTCCAAGTTCCAAAAATGCTTCACTTTTCCCCCTCTCCCTTCACTAATATACTGGGCTAGTCTATTTCATCCTCCATCTCTACATCAGGATGCTCCCAATTCTTTAATTCATGGAACCAAAAGGGAACGTTGGCAACTTCTTTACTCTTCGTTATTGCTCTTCACTTTCCTGCTAACAGGTATCAATTTTGTCCTTGAGAAACTCAAGTTGTCACTGAGGCTATTTGTTTCCCATCATCATTGACTAACTTTTGGGATTTCTCTTCCACTTTTCTTAGTGACCTTACAATCCAGCTTGGCTTTTTACTTCTTGGCCTCATCCCAATCTGATACTCAAGAAATTGACTTTCAACCAGTAACACTAGTTCTTTCCCTCTTTTGGCTTTCAAAATTCTCTATCTGCCTATCTGTCCTCTGACCATGGACACTATGACAGAAATTACTAATTTTAATTTTGCTTTTAACTCAGAATGAGATACTTTGTTCGGTACCACAACTACCTATCCTTTTGGCTGATCCTTATATAAGGGCTTCAAGCTTGGGAATCACCCTGTTCTCTGCCTCTTAGATACTTCTTGGCTCTCAGGCGTTCCTACCTGGCAGGGTCACTATGGGTAATAAGTTCAATCTTCTTTTTGACACAGTTTCAGCTCTCTCAGAATCTTCACCCTGGATCGAGAATACTAGGAAATCACGCATCCATTCTTCAAATATTGACTGCAGCTGGCATTCTTATAGGCACTGGGGATATGGAAGACTCTGTTCTCCTGGAGCTTAGGAAATAGTGGATCAGCTAGACAGTAAATGTAAAGTTATAAAGTAAACTGTTATATGTGAACAGGGTACTTTTGCAATAAAAAACTACCGATTTCTTTTTTGGTGCCTGGAACTGAACTAAGGACCTTATGCTTGCCAGGGAAGTGTTGTACCACTGAGCTATGCCCTTAGCCCCCACTTACTGAATATTGATATGGACATAAGTTCTTTGTGCTTAGTTTATTTAATCCTCCCAACCAGTATCTAAATAACTTAATTTTATTTCCAAACTGTGCTAGTAATC
>NDGN011473671.1:0-10235 GCA_002564285.1 Tympanoctomys barrerae
CTGAGCCATCTCCCCAGCCCCTACTGAGCCATCTCCCCAGCCATCTCCCTAAGTGATGTTAATTTATATAAATGATGAGTTATACATATCATCCAATTTCTTGCTTTTTTGCTCAAAACTATAGCATAGTGCATGTGTATATTCTTAGTTACTCAGGAGTCTGAGGCAAAGGGACTCCAAGTTCGAGGACAGCCTGGGTAACTTAACAAGTCCCTGTCTCAAATAAAATTTAAAGTATAAAGAAAAGTTATGAGCCAGGCATGGTGTTACGCTAGGTAATTCCATCACTTGGGAGACTGAGACAGAAGGATCATGGCAAAGGCCAGCCTGGCTACATAGTGAGTTCAAGACCAACCTGCACTACAAACCTGCACCCTGTCTTAAAAAGCCAAAGAATAAAAACAAAACAGAAACAAAAAAAAGCTCAGTGTTAGAATGCTTTTGTGATATGTGGGAGGCCGTGAGTTTAATTCCCATTGTCCCCCCCCCAAAAAAAACAAACTAAAAACCTACAGTATATATAGCACCTGTCTCTATATCAGTTACACACAACTTATTGGTTCACTCTCTAGAGAATCTTGACTAATAAGTGTCTTACAATTCAGTTCTATTCTGACACTCATTTCTGTTAGTGCTGACTACAAGTTTAACACCCACTTTAGATGCCAATCGCATGTAGTAGTTCTCCATTTAACTTGGCTACGAATAAGATAGTTCTTTGCCCTCCTCCTGAAGTTGGATAATTTTCTGGAGAGGCTCACAGGTGCAGCTTACTAGTTTATTATGCAATGAAGGGCATAGAGGGATGTAAAGCCGGATGACAAGGTGCATAGGGCCAGGTCTGGGAGCGTCCTAACATCGGAACTTCAGTCCTGTGGAGTGGAATGCAGCACTGTCACCCACACAGACACACTCGCCAACCTGGAAGTCTACAGCCTGTCATTTAGGGCTGTCATGGAGGCTTCCTCGGGTAGGCATGATGTAGCTAGTAATTAAGCCTCCCCCTTCTCTCTAGGAGACAAGAGAACAGTAGCATTGAATGTTCTGTTTTCTTATCACAGTTTGGTGTTTCTGTGACCAATTCAAAGGAGACTCCTATAACCTAGTCTCCTGCCAAAGAATTGAGAGGTCTGTGTGCAGGAGGCAGAATACATATAATGCAATAAGAGGGCCTATAACTACGGGAATTGTAAATGTTAGGAGCTCTGACTGGAGCAAGGGACAGCTACATAACCGAACTCAAGTTTTCTTACTTTGTGTTCAACTTGTGTCAAACTTTAAAATCATTCACTAGTGAACATTTTAGCTATTTTGTTCCATACACCACCTATGAATATAATCAATTTTAGTACTGAACCATTTCGTTTATTAAATTTATTCAAATCACATTCCTTTTGTACAGGCTCTTTGGCTTTGATTTTCCTTTTCATTTAATACATGGTTTGTCAAAGTCATCATTTAAGCTTTATTCTGAAACATTTTTACAACCAAATGCAACATGTTTGTCCATATTTTCAGGCAAAAAGAATGTATAGAAATGTTTATAGCAGGCTAGGAAGACAGCTCGGTGGTCTAAGTGCCTGGCTGGCAAGCACAAGGACCTAGGTTCAAGCCCTAGAGCTGCGTGCCATGTAGGCCCAGAACCCCAGGCACACCATGCCTGCCACCGAAAGCAGACGTGGTAGCACATGCCTGTAACCCCAGCGCTGGGGAGGCTCAACCAGGAGGATCACTATGAACCCGAGCTGTACAGCAAGACCTTGTATCAAATAAATAAATAAATAAATAAATAAATAAAATATTTTTTAAAATTGTTTATAGCTTTAGATTCTAAGGGTTTTGTATGTAAGTCAGTACTTTCACTATTTCTTTACATGTTCATTGATGCTAATCAACAACATAAATTTCATTACTGGAATCTATTCTACTAAAAACTTTCAGCTAGACCCTCAGACACCTGAGGACACTTGTTGAACCACTACACTGGAGGCACTTTTGCTCCCCTTCAGCTGAAGCCTTGAGAAAAGTTGGGAAGAGTCATTATGAAGAAATCGTCAAGAGCAAGAGCAGTAAAAGATCGTGGTAGTCTCCCAATTTTTAATTATTTTCTTGCACTTTGAAAAAATTGAGTGAATAAAGAGATATTTCTCATTTAAAACAAAATACTTACTTCTAAAATACAGTATCTTTGACATATCTTAATTTTTTTAGAGTTAAAGCAGAGGTGATCCTGAGATTTAGTGGCTATAAATCAAGTAATGATTACATGGAATTGACACACTTTCAGTGAATTTTCTTTTCTTTGGCACTAAAAGTACTAAAAGCTATTATAAAAGTTGCATGAAGTTTTCAGTTCTTTAACTTTAGAGAAGTTTTGAAAGACTTATTCGTGAAGGGCCCCAAATAGATCCTAAACAAATGTCCTCTGGCAGCATCCAGCTCTCCCCAGTGACAGGCTCACTCACCAAGAGGACCGGATGAATGGGTCCACGTGGTGTGGTGGCACAGTACCAGCCAGGCCTGCTGTGGCTGGGCAAGGAGACAAAGAACAAGAAGGAGGAAAGTGAGTTCAGACCCTGCATGCGGAGCCTCAGAATTTGCTGCCTTCTCTTGATGGACTTTTCTTCCAAGGCCCTTGTCCTCAGCCCTCAGCTCACTGCTCTCCTGGTTCAGGGAAGCCCAGTTCTCGTACTTCATCTTAGTAGCTGGAAAAATCAGCCATGCTCATCATTCCAGGTCTGTGCTTGGCCAAAGAGGAAGTGAGACATTTCACACTGTGTGAAAGAAATGTACTCAAAATGCTTCCCCACTTGGTGGGAAAACTGGAGAAAGGGAGGCTCATTCCTGCAAGGAATACAGCATGGCTAAGGTCCCAGATACTGTGACCACTTAGTGAAATGAGAGGTGGGGAGGGAACATCTGTTTACTGTGAGAAGTAAGCAAAAAGCAGATGTCTGGGGAGACAGATGATGGGGTGGAAACAGACCTGGACTGAAATTCAGGAGGCTGTATACCTGTACCAGCCCCGGCTTTGCAGATCATAGCAGCAGTGTGACTTCAGGGGAGGTCAGGTGCCCTTAGAGGACCCCATGGCCTCAGCAGCACACCCAAATACTTACAAATTCAAAAGTGTTGTGATTACCCAGCCAGCCTGCCCAGCTAATGCAGACACACATCAATCACCGTCATTTGCTCATAATAAGGAGTCAATATTCTAAATTAAATGTTCAAGGGCAACCTAATTAAGAAGGCAGCTGGCTGTGGCTATTTCTGACATGACTCCAGTGCCCTTTTCACGTGTCCTTTAGTCATGCCGCTAGCCATCAGTGTGTCAACAGCGTTTGCTAACTGACTTAATAGAGAACATGAGTCATATGTTAAAATTTCTTGTCATCCTCACAAAATAATACGGGTATTTTATATATTTTATGTCCATATCTAGAAAGTGCTTGGTTTCAGTAAGTTTTCTTATAAGCTAAAATGGATTATTTTCTCCAAATTGTTGAAACTGAACAATGCCAAGCATCTTGATTTTTCACCAAGAAAGGAAGAGCAGAAGTTTCATTTTAACATTTCCTCGGGAACTTCCATGAACTCTCATGCCCATGCAAGTGAAAATTTTCTCTAAAACAGGAAGGCAGTGCTGGGGAGATAGATCAGTAGCAAAAGTGCCTGCCTGGTAAGCGTAAGTTTCAAGGTTTCCAGTTTGATTCCCAATACAGTGGGGAAAAAAAAAGAAAACAAAATACATATATATATATATATATATATATATATATATATATATATATATGGAAGATATCTGATATATATAGATATATAGATATATATGGAAGATATCTGATTATCATAATTTTGTGTGCCTTTTCAAAGAAGTTATTCATAGAGTATTAACTTGGCAAATAACGAAACTGTTATTAATTTGAGGCAAGGACGTTCCTGTGACACAAATTATAAGTTCTGAAGTTTTACATACAACTCAAAGAAATTGCAATAATAGGCTCATAATAATATTTAATTGCAATAATAGGCTCATCTCATTTTTCGTTAACCCAATTAGTTGATACCATGGAAGTGTAATTGCTTTACTGGTGTATATTTTTAAATCAATCAATAAATAAAATAAACTAATAAAGATATGGAAAATTTTGCAAGTAGAGCACATCAAATGGGAGAACTAAGGAGTTATGAATGCTGAAGAGATTAGCACCATTAAAAAGTAATGTCTGGGGGCCTGCCCCTTAGCTCAGCTCTTTAAGTGCCTGCTTCAACAAAGCAGTCAGGCTCAGGTTGCTGTGGTTTGATCCCCAGAACTCAAACCAGCCAAACTTGCCCTGAAGGCATTTGGAGGGAAAAAAAAGTAATGTCCTATACTTTGTACAGAGATAAGTCTTTAAGAAACCAGCCTAAGAGCCTGTGTGGGACACAACCAGCAAGCAAATAGGGATAGTAGTGTCCAATCCCTTTGGAGCTCACATCTCACCATAACCCTCCCCAGGTGTTTTACATGGAACTTAAGATTTAATATTTGCTTTCCTGCATTTTGTTCTTGGTTTTGTCCATTCCTTTCCATTCTCTATCCCTCCATTTTGGAATAGGAATCTTTATTCTGTGCTATTATATGTTGGAAGCATTTAGCTTTCTTTTTGATCTTCAGAGGTGCCCATCTATAAGAGTTTGTCTTGAATCTCAGAGGACACCTTGGACTTGGACTTTTCATCAGTGCTAAACTGTTTATTTTGAATTAGAAATGGATCAAATGAATTTTGTATAATGGGATGAACATGAATCTTTGGGGGTGAGGGGTGAGGCACAATGTTATGGTTTAGTTGCAAAATGTCTCACTTTCAGAGGTAGAGCCTTGTTGGAGTGGGAGTGCCTGTGGAGTTGTGATCAGGATAGGTGTATTCTTGTATTCTTGCCCCTTACTCTTACCTTTTGCCTGCTTCCTGGCACCATCAGGTGAGCACCTTTCCTCTACCATGCTGTTCTACCACACTTTCTGTCTTGAAACAAGCCAATTATGAGCTGAACACATAAAACTGTAAGCCAAAATAAACATCTCCTCCTTTGTGTTACTGGTGTTTTGTATTTTTCCCAGCAATGAAAAAATGAATACACAAGGGCACTGAGGCTGAGAGATGCTCCATTATTCCAGGATTGCTGTTCTTACTAGTTTAGTAGCTGTTCTACTGTAATAAATAGTCTTCTCAGTCACTCCAAAAGAAGAAAATAAAAAGAATGGACTGTCTTATACTGAACAATTAAAAACTTGTGCTGAGAAGTAACTTGTCCGTTCAATTCAGAGACCTTAGAGAGAAATGACCATAAAAACTTCTCTCATTGTAATCCTCTGGGTACCTGAAAAGTGAGGCAAGTAGGATCTGAGTAAAATCTCAAAAAAAAAAAAAACCCACTCATGTCACAGGGCAGCAACATGAGTAAAAGTGGCTGAGTGGAAAAGTACAAATAATAAAATAAAGCAACCAAATAACTCTTATGTATGCTTACCTGGAATTATTCCCTCAGGATAATATTTATATAAAGCAGAAGAGAGGCCTGTCAGTCTCTTGCCTATGTTAAAGAATCATAGGCACAGTTATTGACTTGGAAACCATCTGGAAGATTTGGTTAAATACTAATTATCAAAACCAAACAAACAAAAAAAAAGGTTTATGTCAATAGTGTATGTAAGCCAAGACACAATGCACTGATTTTATCCAAAAAGCAGCCTGCATAAACTACCTCAACATCCACCCTCACATAATTTAGAGAAGTTTCAAGAGAAAAGGAAGACATTATGGATTTATCTGAGAAAATGGCAGAAATACCTAGCCCTGGATTATCCAAGATTAATTTTTAGCTATGGGAGGAAAACAAGAGTTCTAGACAGACTTTAAATCAATTGAGGTAAAATTATACCCTTAATCATGGTTTTTAAACATCAAGATTGGCACACAATAATAAATTAGCAAAGACCTGAAAACTTATAAAAAGATGTATCTGTTAGGTCTGGAATATCCTGGCTGAGAGAAAAAGGAGTTGTCAGTGCCCAGCCAGGATACAGGCAGGGAACAGCTGTCTCTGGACTAGGCAGAAAAAGAAGGATCTGATCAACCTGAGAATTTCATTGTATTCCTTCCAATTTTGACTTTAAATTAACCTTTATTTGTCTGTGTTGTTTGCCTGGTATTTTATGTTGTTTTGTTTTTTGGTGGGTTTTTTTGAGATAGAATATCACTTTATAGTTCAGGATAGCTCTGAACTGAATATGTAACACAGGCTGGCCTCAAACTTGCAATGATCCTCTTCCCTCAGCTTTCTGAAGGCTGCGATTATAAGTACTTGTACCGTCTTAAAATAACAATTAGAAGGTGAGACAGGTCAGGAATGAGGACAACTTGCCCTTTGACTTCAAAAACCCTTACTGCTTTCAATGCAATCCATCCCTCCCTCGTAGCCAGGATGACCATTCTAGCCTATATACTACCATGTCCTCTCTTGCACACAAACTTTAATGCCATATCCATGCAGGATCCAGCACAAACATTTAGTCCTGCTTTCCTCTTTAGTTTTATGTTTTCCCATGCCATGTTCTTTAGCATCAGTTATATGGAATAATTTATAGTTCTCTAATGAATTCCCTTTCTTCTTATTTCTATATGTTCTGGTTAAATGAGTACCAGCATCACCACCATAGCCATCAGGACCAGCAACTCTAATGCTTCCACTACCCCTCTATAAGCTCTACTTTCACCATTGAATCTACCATCAGTACCCCTGCCACCACCACGACAGTAGCATCACCTTCACTGCCACCACCACCACCATCAGCTGTTTTGCCACAACCACCATTCAACTGATAAAGGTCCTAGTCATCCTTTAAGACTTGCTTTATAGTGTTAGATCCTCTATGGATCTACATTTTCATCCTCTCTCTGTTCACACTTTCCTAAAATGTGAGCTAATATTTTCTTCTAAATGTTAACACACAATCACCTTCATTAACAACTGTTACTGTGTCCTTTGGAAAAAGCGTTCAATATTTTTTGTTTGTTTATTTGTTTTTGTGGTACTGGGGATTGAACTCAGGACTTTGTGCTTGCCAGGAAAGCACTTATTCTACTGAGCTATCTCCCTGGCCAAAAAACCTTCACTATTTTGAAAAACAATGAATTCGGACAATATAAATAACTGAAAAATGTTCCTATCTTTGAAATAATAGCTATAATAGGCTTATTGTGCTTTACATATATGTTTTGGGCTATGTTGTTTTCAAATTATTTATGGACCAGAATCACTTATGCTTAAAATTAATGGCTATGCTCTCTGGTTCTTCTCCCTTCCCCTGCTTTTCAAATACCATGAACTGAAGAACTTTGCCCCTCCACAAACATCTGTCACAATATTTCTGCCTTGGGGCCAGTTGACCATGGAGAGAATCTTCTAAAATTGTGAGCCAAATTGTCTCTCCTTTTAAACTGTGTATGTTGGATATTTTGATCCTTGCAGTGAAAACTATCACAATAATTAAATCTGAAACCTAAGTGTTCAAAATAATCATTCATTCAGTCAGTATTATGCAATTCCTACTCTGGTATATACTGTGCTAGGCACTAGGACTCGTAATGGACAAGTCTAACATGGCCCTTGCCCTCAGTGTAGATTCCATTCTACCAAGGGAAGTAGAGCTTACTGCCAATGATTAGAGACTAGATATCATTTTTGCACCCACAGGTGGATATTCTTTCCCTTTTAACTTACATAGAATGGAAACACTCATCCTAGAGACATGTGACAACATGGTTGGGAGATAAGGATTATAAAATCTCCCCCAGATTTCCTTCAGACCCTGCTGAGACAGTGTTCACATAGTCAACTAAGGAAGAAGAAGCAGAGAACTAAGTTTGTCTCAGAAGTTACTCAGACTTGTCTTCTACTGAGCACTGAGCACCATGAAGCACCAGATTTTTTTTAAGTTTTTTTCAGTTATCCATTAAAAGAAATAAGGATTTTGTGTGCAATTGCCTCTAAAACTTTCCACTTGGGAATAAAAATTGTTGGTTCAGTAAGATTATGATTGTGGGTAATACACTAAGCACCTGGGTTCTTTTTTTTACGTATTTGGTACAGGGCCTCACTCTGCAGCTCAGACTCATGATTCCCCTGTTTTCAGCCTTCCCAGGGCTAGGATTACAGCCATTCGTCATCATGCCCACCTGTATCTGTGATCACAGAAAGCAAAATAGTTTCTTTTTTCTCTCTCTGTCTCACTCTCTGTCTCTCTATCCCCTCTCCTTCCCTGCCTCTCCCTCTCCCTCTCCTCTCTCCCTGAAATCCAGCACTCTTTTTAGCTACTTCTTTTCCTCCCAGTAGCAGGATATAGAAACTATTATTTTTCTTCTCAAAGGTAAGTCTTACTATAAAGAAACTAGCCCATATTTCAGAAAAGGTCTTTCCCCATACCCAAGAGAAAGGCATCTTGTGCAGAGGCCAGGAGGAATACAAGCTGACACACCTTGCTGGGTTTTCCCTCTTAGTCTCTGTGTTGATTGCTTTCCTCTCCTTACTACGGCAAAATACCCGACATCCAAAGTTAAAAGGGAAAAGGTTTGTATAGAGCTCACCTTTTGCAGGGGTTACAGTCCTTCATTGGCTGGCTGCCTCCAAGACAGGATAGTACATATCAGAGGGGCAACATTTCATGGAAGGAGAAGACATCAAAAGCAACAAGAGAGAAGAGCAGAGGGAGACAAGTTTCTTTCTGACATTTTATCTTACCCATACTGTTGGGATTAGTGTGATGCTAGTCCAATCAGTGGACTGATACATCAGTTAGTGTTATGCTAGTCCAATCAGTGGACTGATACATTAGTTATCCATGCTTAATTCCAGAACACTTAATCCTAAATTCAGCCACCTCAAAAAACTATGACCACACAAGACACGAGACTTTGGGAGTCTCTAGACACAACTGACCACAGTCTATTACCATTAGCCCATACCCTTCTATCAAATCGCTACCCAACTGTCTATCTTTTATCCCATTCCTATGTAAATGAGCAGGGTTCAGGAGCTTCTACATAGTTGAACACATGGAGACTCTAGGACTCTGCCTGGAGAGGTGACAGAGGCTCCACACCCCTGCCACATGCTTAACCCCATGGTTCTCATCATCTAGATCCCTTAGAATACCCTTTATGATAAAATGGTAAATGTTCCCTGAGTCCTGTGAGTTGCTTAAGCAAATCAAGCTCAAGTAGATTTAGGAAACCCAATTCATAGGTCAGAAGCACAAATCACAAAATCATGTTTACAGGGCGGGTAACGTAAATCATTAATAGAATGCTTTCCTGGCATGTGGTTCATCCTGGATTTAATCCTTAGCACCAGAAAGCACAAACAAAATAGTAGTTGCAATTCTCATCTAAAGGTGTGAGAAGTCCTAGGCATAGAGCTGTCAAATGTAAGATTTTACTGTCCAGTAAGACAGTATCAGAATTAAATTGGAGCAAAGTGGTGCCCAAGTGCCTCCAACCCTAGGTAACATTGGGAGCTGAGACAGAAAGATCAAAAGGTGAGGCCAGCCTGAGAAACTTAGGGAATGTGTCTCAAGTTTTTTTAAAAAACATGTACAAAGGAGACTGGGGACATAGCTCAACACTCTCCAATATTGAAGAACAAAAATGAATTCGGAGAAACCCAGCTGGCATCTGCTTGCACAATTAATTACTTCCTTGCCAATGGGGAGAAATCCCCATACCTTTTAAGTCACAGAGCAATCTGTGTTGTGAGTGAATAGCAGGAGAAACGAGGTTTAATTTTTCCTGTATATGCACAGATACTGTTCACATGCTGCGTGTGTGTGTGTGTGTGTGTGTGTGTGTGTGTGCAGCTCAGACTCATAGTGATCCTCCTGTTTTCTACTTCCCTAGTGCTGGGATTACAGGCATGCTATGTGTCACCATGCCTGGACTCCATCACCGGCTCAGCGCACCTGGGGGCAGGACTGGCACAGCTTGTGGTGCCAGGCATCAATCCCTAGCTCCTGCGCTTATCTAAGCAAGCTTTTAGCCCACTGAGCTATCTCACTGAGCCTTCACATGTTACTTTGGAAACTATGTCATTGGAGCCTTTTTTATTGATATGTTGAACTTTATTTTTTAT
The DNA here is from genome assembly GCA_002564285.1 of Tympanoctomys barrerae. Classification (NCBI taxonomy): domain Eukaryota; kingdom Metazoa; phylum Chordata; class Mammalia; order Rodentia; family Octodontidae; genus Tympanoctomys; species Tympanoctomys barrerae. The sequence goes on from NDGN011473671.1 coordinate 10,168, forward strand.
ATTTATTTTTTATTGAGAAATAAATATGAATGAGACAGTTTCACACCTGATTAATAGGACAGTTTTGA
>NDGN011473675.1:0-24299 GCA_002564285.1 Tympanoctomys barrerae
TGTGTGTGTGTGTGTGTGTGTGTGTGTGTGTGTGTGGTACTAGGGATTGAACTCAGGACCTTGAGCATGCCAGGCAAGCACTTAGTCTACTGAGCTATCTCCCCAGCCCTCTAATACCAACTGGGACTTGTGTATCTTTTTGCTCTTACTGCTGCATATAGCCACAAAACTCAAATGTGCCTGATGCTGAAAATCCTTTCAGGAAGAAGAGAAACATCTTGGGTAATACATTTGAAGGGGAATGGAACTACCTTTCAGCACAATAGGAAAAGGACCCATGGCAGTCTCGGTGAGGTCAGAGTGGTGATGTTAGGAATGCTCTCATTTTTTACAGGATTCTGAGAAGTGTGGGCCCCCACAGAAAAAGTTGCACATACAAAATAGTTTTGTATGTAAATTTAGAAGGCTCAGGGTCCCTCTAAAGAATTTCTGTGGATACAGACAACCTATAACAGAGATAACAAGGTAGACTGGAGAACTGGGTAACTTGGTTTTGGTTTCTCCACATCAGCGTCTCTCAATGCCAGCTATGCAACAACATTACCTGGAAATTTTGTTCAAAGCAAAACAAAGCAGAACTTGTACCATGGTGGGAATGTCAAGATTCAAAACCATAGCACAGAAGGGGTACAGTGTGCCCTGATATACTCACCCCTACTCAAATCCCAAGGCTTTGAAAGCCAAGGGAAGACAGTTCTGTGGGCAACCACCTTTTATATTAAGGGTACAGTGTATCTCTAGGAGAAAATAAGCTCCCATTGTTCACATACCACAGTATCATTATTACAGCTTTAAAATTTTAATTCATCTGCACTGGTCATATTTTCTCTTTTACTCTTACGTCTTTTGTAGTTGATTTCTTCCACTCTGAACCTAAAACAGTGTCCACACATTGTCCTTTATAGCCACCCCCACCCACCTCTTTCTTTTCTTTCTTAGCCTTTATCTGTTGAAGGGTAGGGAGTTTTGTCTTTATCATGCCCAGACAGCCCTGGCCTAGAACCATGAGGGGGCATCTCCAATGTCTTCTACCACCTGGTATGTGGGCAGACTTTAAGAATGCATCACTGTTCTTTAGGTGATGAATTAAAACCAGGTCGCCAGTTACCCGGTCTGCTGGAAGACTTGAGGGATCCGCTTTGTATGGAGACTGTGGAAATGCAAGAAAGGAGAAATGGCCAAACACAGGAAATCCCGGTTTCCAGCCTCTGGGTCCAAGGCCAAGCAGGGTTCCATCAGTGCCAGTGGCCCTAACACACCTCCTTCCTTCTGCAGGCCCAGTCTCGCGAGAGCCACACAGTGCTGCGACCGCATGGGGCCATGGCCCTGCTCCCCCGGACCGCGGGGACACCCGACCCGGAGCCTGGCGGCGGCAAAGGATACCCCAAAGTGGCCCGAACCCGGCACGTCATCATCAACGTGGGCGGCTGCAGGGTGCGCCTGGCCTGGGCTGCGCTGGCGCGTTGTCCCCTCGCGCGCCTCGAGCGCCTGCGGGCCTGCCGAGGCCACGACGAGCTGCTGCGCGTGTGCGACGACTACGACGTGAGCCGCGACGAGTTCTTCTTTGACCGTAGTCCGTGCGCCTTCCGCGCCATCGTGGCGCTGCTACGAGCTGGGAAGCTGCGGCTACTGCGCGGCCCTTGCGCGCTGGCCTTCCGCGACGAGCTGGCCTACTGGGGCATCGACGAGGCGCACCTGGAGCGCTGCTGCCTGCGCCGCCTGCGCCGCCGCGAGGAGGAGGCTGCCGAGGCGCGGGCAGGGCCGGCGGGACGCGGGACACCGGGGAGCCCGGCTCGCGCCCTGGGGCCCGGGCGGCTGGAGCGCCGCCGGTGGCGCCTCCGCGACGTGGTGGACAATCCGCACTCGGGGCTGGCGGGCAAACTCTTTGCCTGTGTCTCTGTGGCCTTTGTGGCTGTCACAGCTGTCGGCCTCTGCCTCAGTACAATGCCAGACATCCGCGCGGAGGAAGAACGGGTGAGTGCGGATCTGGGAGGCTGTGGCCAGAATGCATTGGGGGGATGGGATGGACGCCCGTCAGGGTAATCTTTGAGGTGCGTGCCCCTTCCCTGCAGTTGATTGGCACCAAAGGTGCCACACTGATTGGCTCATAGTGTTAAGTGGCTGCAAATGAGTTCCAGTGAGGTGACTGTTAGTCTCTAACCTACATTGCATTTCAGGACTGGCACATGCAGTGTCTGTCCTTGGTCACACCAAGCCAAAGAGATGGAGTCCCTGCATTCTCCCAGACCAGCATTCAGGGCCAGGCCAGGGTTGCGAGATGTCCACTTCCAGTCCCCACTCTCCATCCTATTTACTAATCCAAGATTGCCAGGGTGTGAAACAAGAACAGAAATGTCATTTGTGGGTTTACCAGAGTTCCCTTGACAAAGCAGGGGAGTCAAGAGAAAGCCCCACAACAGTTGTGAACGTTGTGAATCATGAAACATTCTCAACCCAACCAGGGAAGGATGTACACCAGGCAGGGGTTTGTGTTGTCGATGTTCTAGGGTTAGTGGGAAGGAAACACTGCTGTGTGGCTGTTGCTGGCATCCTCTGGCGCTTCTCTGAGCAGCTTCCCACAGTGAACCCCAGCAAGACCGCTCAGCTCTACTGCCCAGAGGCTGTGCTTGAGCTCATCTGGAGGGCTTAACGCATTATTTAGAGAAACTAAATTGCCCAAAGAGCATGTCAGCCCCAACTGCAGGTTAAAGTGTAAATTTTAGAATATTGGCTTGTCGTCTTCACTGCTTGAGTGTCCTGTGACTGAGCTGTCACTTTCAGTTGTCTTCCACAGTTTCTGACTACTCAGAAGCAGTTATTCTGTACAGTATACAGGAGGGAAAGGTTATTCCTATAGAGTCAGGGGATGGGAGCAATCAGAGCTGCTCAGCTAACCCAGGACCCAGGGAGCCCCAAATCTCAAATTCTCATAGGATCATCCACTGCTCCACCTGTCACCCACCTCTTCCCACTCATCCGGTGCCCTCAGTGGAGGTGGTATAGACCCTGTTGTAGCCCCTTTGGAAAAGCTGCCTGACAGCAGAGGGAGAGCTGTAAAAAGACCTTTCAAATCTCTGTGTTATAGGCAGGAAAAAAGTGGTGGCTTTCACTGGTGTATTAGTGACATATTGGAAGCCAGGGAGCCCCTAACTGTACAGCAAGGGACTGGCTAAGTGAAACATCTCTGTCCCCTCAGTGGGATATGGGGAACCTTAATATGTCAGGAACTTATCTGAAAAACTCTTCTGCTTGTAATCAAATACCCACAGATTAACATGACAAATCATAGTATTAACACAAAGATGAACAAGTGTCAGTTCATGGTCCCTGATGCCCAGCTGCTAGAGTATGACTTTGAGAGCTAAATCCGCTGCCTGTCAGGACTTTGGTGATATTTGTCAGAATACAAGCTCTTGATGAAAAATGAGTGGTATTCCTGCCAAAGAGTCCACTGATCCAATGTGTGTGGGAAAACAGGGCAGAGATTGTAGGGCACATAGTGCTTTCTCAGGTGTAGGGTGGCAGTTGCCTGCATATAACCCATGACATGTCTAATACATCTTGGAAGACCTTGACCCTGAATCTGGCCAGGATGACCTTCTGGTATTTTGAGAAAATACTCTTCCTATCTGGAAGAGCAGATAGGATAGCATGCCTGGCTTTTGTTTACACACATACTCTGCTTTGCTGAGATTCTCCTTTAGTGTGTTCCTTTGTGAGATCATCATGGTGGGGCTTGGTGGGGGGAAACTTAGGCATGTTTGTCCACTGAATGGCACAGGTACTAAATTAATAGGCATTAGCAGCAACTACAGGAAGGAAAATTTTCATATTCCATCAGTATTTTTCTTTTAGTAAAATATACATAAAACTTGCCATCTTGGGCACTTTTTGGCACAGTTAAGTTCATTTTGTGTGCCAGAATCATTGCACAGCTGTCATGCCATTCATCTCCAGGATTTTCCATCCTGCTTAAGGAAGGAAATCAGACATGTGCCACAAAGGGCATGGTCCTTGAGGGCATTATGCTCAGGGAAATAAATCCATTACAAAAAGGCAAATATTGTATGATTCCTCTTATATGATATCACTACAGTAAACAATTTGATAGACACAAAAAATGGCTGGTCCCAGGGGCCATGTGGGGGTAGGGAGCCAGCATCAGATGGGACAGTGTCTGTGCTGGATGGGACAGTGTCTGTCAGGGAGATGGAAAGTTCTGGAGACAGATGATGTGATGACTGAGACCCCGAAGCACCTGCTGCGCTGAGAGGTGCACTCAGTATGAAGGTGGCACGTTTTGCTTTGTTTGTATTTTACCTCCGCACACATATTCATGGAGATTTACAAACTCAGGAGAAGTCAAGAGAAAGATATTTGAGAGGAAGAACTTTGCAGCTTTGTGACCATCCATGACTTGAAGCTGAACTCAGCAGAATGTGAGAGTGGCACACTTTGAGAATCCAAGCATTAATTATGGTCACTGAGTTTATCTTCACATCTTACCCTGACTCAGGAGAGTCATTACCCATGGTCCTCAATTTGCTGATATCCATCCCCTTCCCCCAGCAGGCCTATATCCTCAAATATGTCCCTTTGCTTGCATCTCATGTGGCCATAGGACATCAGGCAGCTCTGATGCTTTCTTTCCACAGGCAGGGATGCCAGTGGAACGGAAAGTATCATTCTGTTGCTTGTGAATGTCTTGTGGCAAGGAACGGGTTGCCCTTAACTTTACCCCTGCTGCACAGCCAGGACCTAGCACAAGTGTTCACATCAGTGGTCGTCTGGGCAGCTTCACTGGCCCTGATCCTAATTGCACCTAAGTGATTTATTTAACCTCAGGGAAGCCAGCTGCCCAGACCTCTCCAAAAGTTTACTTCTCTCACCCCTCTCTCTGAAATAGGCCACTTTGGGAAGGCTGTGGGGGCCACCACCTGCCTTTGGTCCCTCCCTCCTTCAGCTGGCTTTCTTTAATGTGGAGGACCAAGGGGTTTCCAGGCAACAAGAGCTACCACCCACTCAGTGGCCCCACAGCCTGGTGAAGGAATGATACACCTGGGTCCTGGAAGTTTGTTTCCCTGATTGGCAAAGGACCCAAAGGAGTGCCTGGGCCTACAGCTGTGACCTCTGTAAACCCTGGCAGGTTGCTGGGCTAGTTGGAGTGTTGGGCAAGGTCCCATCTCTGCTGGCCACACAGTGTGCCATACATGGCCCCCATACTGCCATGGTGCCTCAGACTCTCCAGCCCCTCTCAGAATCTACAGAGGCTATTCACCCCAGGACAGACAGGTGGGCAGAAGAGCTAATAAGGTCTTAGCCTAGGGCCCGTACTTACAGCATTGAAGTAACATGGTGGCCAGTGAGAGAGTGAATTAAATGTCTATCGGGTAGGCATGGGCACTATGGAGGCATAGGATAAAGCACCCTCAGATCATCCCATTTATTTCATAGCTAACATGGCTTGGCTTAAAACAAAGATTTATCCTGATACAGTTCTTGTAGGCAGTGTTCAAAGTGGTCTCCTGGAGCAGAATCAAGATGTAGCAGGGCTAGTTCCTCATGGAGATTGAAGAACGATTTCCTGCCCAAGGTTTGCTGCCTCTCCTCCAGCAGTGCTGTGGGAACTCATTGGTCTCTCAGTATACTCTGGACAGCAACAGTGGCAGAAATGAGGAAAAGATAGACAAGAGACAAGAACTGGGTTCAGGTAGAACCTTGTTTGCTTGATTGGAAAAGGACCCCATGAATAACAGTAGAGACATTTACTTATACCTTTGCAAAGTTACTATGACAAGACACAAGGTTGCCTGGCAACTAATAGTTGAAATTGTCTAGACAGGATGCTTTTTTCAAGACTGAGGTAGCTTGATTGCTTTAGGCACTGGGCCTTGTCCTTCCCTCACACATATGACCAATTTCCAGCTTCAGCCACTCCCAACACAGTACCAAAGTATACATCCCCTTCTCTATTGACACTTGGTGCCTTCAGCTCCCTCTTATGAAGACCCTGGGACCACACAAATCATCTAAGGAACTCAGGACAATTTCCCATTTTGAGGTCCTTAGTTGGAATGGTAAATCTTGGGTGTCAACTTGATTGGACTGAGAAATATGCTGATGAATAATCCATGATGAAAGGACATGATTGGAACTGGGGAGATAGCTCAGTTGAATAAGTGGTTGCCTGGTAAGCACAAGGGACTGAGTTTAATCCCCAATCCCTCCCCCCCGAAATAAAAAAACTTTCCTGAAAGGAAGTGATGAATTTTGTAGGAAATTAGTAAAGCACACTTCTGGGAGTGAGTGGTTTCAGAAAGAATAGGAGCACAAGAGCTCTGATTCATCTATTGATGAGGTCATCATTTGATGGCACTATGGGAAAGCCATGGAACTTAGGAGGTGACCTTTATAGAAAGGAGATGGTCTTGGGAGGTCATCATATGTAGGCCTGAAGGCTACATTTGGTGTCTGGCACCTCCCCAACTGGCTCTTTCCCCAGCTCTACTTTGTGGCTGCTGGGAGGTGAGCAACTTTCCTTCACTATGCCCTTCTTCTTTGATATTTCTGCCTTAGACCATTAACTGAAAGCTCTGAAACTGTGACACAAAATAAATCTCTCCTCATTTAAAATGAGTATGTCAAGTATTTTGTCTAAGCAATGAAAAGCTGACTAATACCACAAACCAGCCTTCTTTTTCATGTGAGGTAACGTAGACTCAGGTTCTGGGGTAACGATGTGGATACCTTTTGGGACTGCTATCTAGCTGACCACACCACAACACAGTAAAGGGCCAGCCTGCTGCCCTGGTCCCACGACAAGTCTCATGAGTCTTGCTGTGCATCATGTGTGGAAAGCCACAATTGCTGCTGCTCCAGAGGAGTCTGGCATGTACCTGGGTGGTGGCACCTGTAGAGCACCCAGAGGAAGAGGGACATGTCCTGGCACCTGTAGAGCACCCAGAGGAAGAGGGACATGTGCTGAAGCTCTTCAGAAGAAGTGTTGCTAGCTACAGGGATAGGAAGAAGGCCAGTGTGTTCACACATAGCCTTTCCAAAGGAGGGAATTAAATCATCTAATTGCCTACCAGCTCTTAGCTCCTTATGGCTCTGTGTAACTGTAAAGTGTGTTCTCAGAGGGCATGCTCTGCTTTATATATCTTGTACTGTGTCCCTAATCCCACAATGAGTAGATGGAGCATGCCAGAGATCCTGCCCCCACATGAAAGTCTGAAGACTCAGCAATAACTGGCCTTCATGGCACTGGAAGTGGTCATTGTGGAAATTACTGTAGTGTCTCCTGGAGAGGATTGTATTTCATTTTGGAGATAAAGGTGAAGTATTTCAGGAGTAAAGACTTTGTCATGCGTGTTCATATCCCTAGAACAAGAAGATAAAGAAAAATAGAGCTGCCTGTGAAGCTAGTGCCTCCAGTCTTAAGCTACCTTGAGCAAAATGCTTGTCCATCTTGGGGACTTAAGCCTGAGGATAGGTGTCGTACGTAACAGAAAGGCTCCTATGCTCTGGGCCATGTGGAGCTGGAGGGCTTGCAGTGGGACCTGCGGTGGGTCAGCAGCCCCACCCTGCCCCTGCAGAACGAGTGTGCCCTAGGGCTGGGCCTCAACTGCATGGGATACAGCCTGACTGGGTTTGCTGGGCACAGTCCTTACACCCTGTTGTTCTCCATGTGCTCATTTGCTCAATGACTGTTATCTTTCCCAGAAGGAAAAGATCAGTGATTTCCAAATCCACAGTATTCACGTGGCTATGGAGATGTTAGTACTGAACATCTGTGGCCACAACAGTAGCTCTTACTTCTCTGACCCCAAAAGCTACATTCTGAATATTCATAGCCACCACACATTCCTATGGATTTCCCAGTCACTGCACTTGAACAATCACACCTGGGCAGAATCCTCATAATACGAGGCGTCCATGCCAAGGTGGAGTTTGGAGGGCCAGAGAGATCTGGAAATGGGTCTCAGCACCCATTTCCAGATGGTGATGGGGCTTAGTATGAAGGCACTTCTGCAGACTCCTGCCTCTAGCCTTCCCCATGCTGGAAGGCCTGCACAGTGGTAGGTGCCCTTGCCTGTCCTGTTGCCTTTGCAGTATGTCCAGTGACTCTGTAGCCTTCACTAGTTGGAGTTGGAGAATACAAGTGACATCTCTCTCTGCAGCCCTGTGCTGCCATCTAAGAGTAATGTCAAGTGCCCAGGAGTTTGGGACCACAGTGCAGGTGCCACATATACACACAAATGCCAGCACATCCTCTGTGTTTGATCTTGATTGCTATAGGATTACATGAAAGGAATGTTGCCCCTCTTGAGAAATGCCTGTCTGCTGGGAAACTTGGTAATGCTGGCAGCATTATGTCTGTCGGGATCACAGGCATTCTCACTATCAGGAAGTGCCCAGGTGCGGGCCTCAAGGCCAGGTATACGCTGCATCATGATGCCTGCATTAAGTGATTAGGAACCATGAAGAGATGAGTGGGAAGAAATTTTTTATTCCATCAGAGAGCTGTGAGATTCTTCTGTGTGGTGGTGGCTGCCGTGTTGCCTGGAGACAGAGCTGAGTGCCTGCCTGGGTCCTGGCGGGCGGCAGGGACAGCATGTGCACACCAACCTGCCAGGGAACAGCCTGTTGCCACTGAAGGCTTGTGGGTGCAGGGCGTTTTTCAGAATTCATTATTTCCTTTCATGACAGGCTATTTTATGACAGCATGGTCGATTTTTTCCTTTAAACTTATATGATTAAATTAAAGCCAGAAAAATTAGTTATAGATTTCATGACTGGGATTTTGACTGTTGAATTCACTAAGGGAGGCTTTGTTACAGTGTTGAGAGTGGTGGCAAAGTTTCCATGACACAGTTGCACTGTACACATCACATTGTCAGCTTTTACCAGAGTAAGAGTTTTGATATCTCTGAGCAGGATTAGGGTCTACAAAGGCATGCAGCAAAAGGATGCATATGTAGAGAGATTTGTGCAAGGAAACTGAGGACCAAGCAGCAAAAGGTCTGCAGTCACAAGCTGGAGACACAGAGAGCTGGACACGCAGGAGGCTGCTGTCCTGCCCCTATTGTCAGTTCTGTTCAGGCCTTATCTGAGCAGTGAGGCCACTCACTGGGGAGAGGCACCTGCCAGATCAAGCCCACTGCTTCACATGTCAGTCTCATCCAGAAACCACCTTTCAAGCACAAACAAAATAATGCCTCACTGACACATAGATGCCCTGTGGTGCACGCCAAGTTCCCTATCACATGACCTTTACTCCCAATCCACTTATTGTGCTTGTGTGACTAGAAGCTCCATTCCCTGGTATTCCATGAGACTAGGACTGACAAGTGACAAATCAAATTTCTCACCATCATCAAAGATGTATCTGTCATCCTTTGCCCCCTGGGTGATCTATGAGAGGCCCATGACTGATCTCCAGGTCTGTAGGCACAAAGTGTGAAGCTGGACGCAGCTTGTCCTGGAACCACAAGACAGAACCATCCTGGCCTAGCATGTAGGACACTTATATTAGGAATGGATTTCTTTGGAAAGACCAGGGTACCTCTCAGATCCTGGACTTTTCCCATTCATGCTGGTACGATGACTGCTGTGCCTAGGCTGTAGCAACTCTAGGGTCCTGACAAGTGAAAACTCCTTCTCTCAACTCAACATCTGAGATGGGTAGTGCAGGTCAGCTTGGTGTCCCCTGAATCCCAAGGAGCTCCATGGCTGCCCCTCCACTCAGCACAGGCAAGAGAGAGCAGGGCAAGTGGCTTCCCATGAAGCTGAGGCCAAATATTCATGCCTCTAGTGTCAGCAAGAAGTCTGGGGCCCACTGGAGCCACAGACCCAGGTAGAATTATGGTTGCTCAAGTTGGTACTGGCCAGTAGCCTGTGACATCAAGGCAAATAGTGAGTACAGCCTGCTGCCAGTGCACATGCCAGGCCTCTGTGGTGGAAGATGTCAAGGTCTGGCCACAGTCTGGCCACACATGGAAATAGGGGAGGTGGAGGGCACGGGCTGTGCTCATCCAGAGCCAGGGAATCTCAGGATCACTGTCTGGTCAGCTCCTGGCCTTATGTCCCCCATCAAACTGTCAGTGGGTTTAACTTGTTTATCTTTCTGTCCGCAAAGACCTGGTACAGAAGTCAGCAGACTCCCACTGATTTATACAATGAGTCAACCCAGACTCATTGCAGTGGCAGAGCCTCAAGCTGCAGCCTGGGGCTGAAGTTCAAGTCTGTACACTGTTCACTATGGAATAGGTTTTATTCTTCCTGTTGCCAAGAAGGTGAAGTGAGTGTGTGTGGCAGAGGCTTGGCTTCATGTTCGACCAGGCTGTATCCAATAGGAGGTATGGCACCACCCCCTATCACCCCACCATCCTGTGACCTGGCACCACCAAACTGCCCAGACTTGGGGTGAGAATCCTAGTTGTCCTTTGCCCACCATCCCAAGAGTACTACCTGTATTTCACCAAAGGCCCTATAGGGCCTCTAAGGCACAGGATAGCTAGGCTAGTATCTTACTTATTTTTCTCATTGCTGAGACAAATACCTGATAGCCAAAGTTAAAGGAATAGAGGTTTATTTAGCTCATCAGTTGTAGAAGTTTCCATCCATAACAGGCTGGCATGATGGTGTGGCATACAAGCATCACAAAGGAGAAACAGTTCCAGACAGACAGAAGGTAGTAAAGCAAGCAAGGGATGACCACAACTCTTTCTATCACTTACATCTCATCCAGGCTACTTAGGGCAGGTAGCACTCACACTCTTAATCCTATGCCCTTGATCCTAACATTGCACCATGAATCAATCCCAGCATCACATATTATAGATCCAGCCACCACTGAAAAAGTCCACCTATGACCACATGAGTCTGTGGGGTACGTCTAGACACAAGCCATAACAGCTGGTTGACTTACTGTGTACAGGATTAAGGTAAAGCTCAGAACATTTGTTTCCCTCTACTTCCTGCACAAAATTGGCAGGAAAAAACTAGGAGAGTTGTGTTTTGAATTTTTACTTTAGTCTGAAAAAAAAATCCTGCTCAAATGTTAGAATAAAAGCTACAAGATTCTTTTTTCCACCATCTATGTGAGGTTTTTGGTCTCTTCTATCACCATAAAAAGCAGAATTTGATACTGGCCAAACTCAGACTGCTCAGGACCTTGAAACATTTATTTCTCCTCTCAAACCTGTTTCCTCATCAATCAAATGCAGATTCTTCCAAGAGATCAGATTGAATGATTCATGAAAATTAAGGGACTCACTGTACCCTCTTGCAAATGAGATGTGAAAGCAGTACCTGGGACCATGGCAGCAGAGTGGAGGCCTGGTCCAGGAGGTGGGAGGCCTTACCTCTCTAGCTCTGGAAGTTTGTCAGTGACAAGCAGTTACTTGTGTACAGAGGTCCAGGAAAGCTAATCAAAACTGACCAGCTCTTTAGAGAGCAGAAGACTCACTAGGGACAGGATGCAGTAGAATGGCCCCCTCCTCTTCCCCACAGGTGGATGCGACAGGGAGACAATGACCAGCATCTCAGACATAAAGACCCAGGGAGAACCACCCAAGGAAAGAATCACTGCTGTTCCCATGGCCTGCCTGAGTGCTGGGTGCCCAATTCAAGCCTCTATGCTGCCTCCAGGGAAGAACTGTCCTGGTCTCACTGAGGACTATCCAGAAAAGCCCTGAAATACATAGGCAGAGTTCCCAGTTAGTGCCTGGTGGGGACCTATGTTGGTCTACCCCAAGCAGCCTACCCTGAGTGGATCCTGGTCTACTCTGGTAGTGCCCCATGCAACCCTCTGGGGATGAAGAGGAGATAAAGCAGATGTGAACAGACAAGTGAGCTTGCACCCATCCTATCAGCTTTCTGGGGTGGAGAGATTATGATGTTGCTGAAACAAGCCATCCCCTGTTGACTGTCGATGCCTATGCCAGGATCCTCTGTCTTCTCTGTAGCTGTCCAGAATGAAGTAGCTATGATACTACTGTGAGCTTACTGGAAATAAGTGAAAATGGAAGGATTTGTCTGAGTGAGTGTGTGTGTGTGTGTGTGTGTGTGTGTGTGTGATCTCATTGCCTCCCAGCATTTCCCGAAATAGGACCGAATTATTTTGACAGATTTTTTTTTTAGGGAACTGAATTCATCCAAGCATAAATTCATCAGGCACCACTCAATTGAGAGAACAGACTCAAGAAGTTGAAACTGAGATGATTTTAGGCTTCACTTAAGCTTGAAATATTAAAGTGTACCATGATGGGATGTTTTTAATGAGAGGATATTAACTGTCATAATTCACCAAACTAGCTGTTTCCAGATGAGAAGCATGTGCTGTTTTATGGGAAGTATTTCCACGTCAGTACCATGGGAAGCTTTTTAGGGGTTTGAGTGGAGCTCTGTGCTGAAGATCTGTGTCCATCAGGGGTCCTCATCTGCTGGTGACAGAAGGTGTCATTCATTGTGGGTCTACTCTAAAGAAACCTTGCTTTCCAGATAGGCAGTCACTGGTTTCTGAAATGACATAAACATGTGTCTTGAGAAATCAACCTGTCACTCCCATAGGACAGTCTGTATGGGACAACACCCACAGGAAGCAAGCACACCTCAGTTCCTGCCACTTTCTTATCTCTGTCCGCTGTCCAGGGACCCTACCTCCCATCCTTTTCCTCCTCCAGCCTACAGAATGTGCCAGCTCTCAGAAGTGTTATTCTAATCTTAGTTGAGTACTTGTTCTTTAAGAAAGATGTGAAAAGCAAGCAGATCACAGAACAGAATGAAAGGAGGTGCTGACCAGTAGGCTTTTTTTGCTGGCTTCCCTCACATGCCTACTGCTTTATACCACCGTGAAAGTGGCCCATTCACAGCTGGTTGTCCGCTTATTTCCCAGCATCATACTCCACGTCATGGTGGCAAACCTGTGGCACACATGCCAAAGCAGGCTGTTTGTTATCATTGAAAGCTCTAAAGCCCTCTCCTAAAAACATCCCTAGTACATCTGTACAGCCTTGTCATGTTGATGTTGGGTGCCTCCAATTGCCACTCTTGCCTCCAGATCTTCACCACTGTGGCAGATTCCAGGGTGAACATTCTTGTCCACAGACAATTTCTGAAGTTTTTAGTCATCCAGTGTCTTTGTGTTTGTGACCCAGTCCTTTGTGGTTCCAACACTGTACTCCTTGGAGGCAATGCCATTCTATATCACTTTCATCCACATGTCCACCCAGTGCTGGGAGCCTTATAAAACTACATCTATCTTTCTAAAATGCATCTCATAGCTTCCCAAGTTTCCTTTCTATCACTAGGAAGTAAATCTCTTTTTGCATATTTATGTGCTATTACCATGCTGAGAATTCCCTTCTCTTCACTGTTCCTAATTCTCTGTGTGCATGGTGGGCATTCCCCATGTAATCGATCACATGTCTACCAATTGCCCTACATTGAGGTCCCACAGCCACCTGCTCACCACATCCTCTGCCCAGGTATGGCTATCTCACTGGCCCCACTGGCCCTTCTCACTGGGCAGTTTCTCTCTGTCACTCATGCGACACCCTGAGCTTGTGCCTCTGTGGGCCCCACAACCCTCTGCTTCCTTGCATGCCTCTCCCCCTTTGTGAGCCTACTGAGATGATCTGCCTTCTGTCCAAGCAAGTTCTTTCCTTGTGCTCACTCTAAAATGTGGGACAGCCAGCCTCACATGGTCTGGCTAGACCCCTCACGTTCATGATTGTGACCCTGGAGAGGAGGTATTTTTTTTGTTCATCTTTGCATCCCCAGAGAGCACGGCACACACACCCCCAACCCCTTAGGGACAGTTGCTGAATCTGCACTTTGTGCTCTGTAAAAACAAAGTCTGAAAGGAAAGTGCAGAGCACCATAATAGTTATTAGAAAAGATCAAGGCAGGTACCCTGTGCAGCTGCTTTGCCAGTATACCCTAGATTCACAGAGGTGGAAGACAGGAACTATGACAAAATCTACCTCAACTGCCTTGGCCAGATAAAAGATTGTGTTCCCAGGTCCCAACTCTGCAGAAGTCTTTAACACCAAATTATTATGAAGGCAGCTTCAGGACTTCAATGAGGACACCCTGGGCACAGCCACACGTGCACAGGATAAGTGTTGCAGGGACTAGCACTGCCTATATCTGAGGTCAACATGCAGGTGGGAGGGCAGATGCTGCACTTGTGACCACCTCAGGGGTCCTGAGCCTTCAGTGGCCACACACAGGGACTTGCCCTGTTTCTGTCCCAAAGCTTGATTTAATTCAGAGCTTTGTTCACCTAGCCAGCTCACCCTGTGGGTGCTGTGCATCACTGTGCCCCTTATCACAGGCTGAAGGGAGGGCTCAGAAAAGGGGGCAGTGTAGAGGGAGAAGAAAAAAGCAGCCAGGTTGGCTAGAAGCCACCTCAGTAAGAACTGCAGAAACATTTGTTAAAACAGCACTAATTTCTAATGAATTTTGTAAAATTAACATACAAGTTCTTTATTTTAAAATATTTACGTTGTATGTGGCTAAATAATTGTAAATGTTCTTTTCACAAGTAAAAGAAAATTCTAGATCTAGATTTAATAGCTTGCTGCTGTTAGTGGGAATGATTACTTGTTGTAAAATACTAGAGCTGCTGGCCCTAAATCCTGATCAGGACCAGGATGCCTCTTCTGGGAATGTGTCCTGAACGCAGGCTTTACCAGATCCTTCCCAAGACCCTGAGATTGAGCTGTAGTTGCACCCAGTTGGGGCTCTCCTCCTGTCTCAGAGCAGCCTTTTGTACATATTTTATTCATTATCTCATTTGCCTCATTATTTATAGGTCAAATGAAAATCCATAGGAATAACTAAAAATAAATTACAAAAAAAGTAAACTTGTCAAGATGGCTAGTTACAAAATAAATATGCAAAAGTCAGTCAATTCTCTGTATACTATCCATATAGGAAGTGCAATGAGAAAACCAGCCACTCTTAAACAAACACATGAGGTGCCCAGAGATAATCTTCACCAGGAAGCAGTTGTAACTACAAGGAAAAGCACAGCATAGCGCCAAGAACATGGGCAGTGGGGGATTAGGGGAGTTTATCAAGAGCCTGGATGGAAGTTATTCCTGGATTTAATGCATACGTATTATGCTGCCAGGCAAAATACCAGTGAATCCTTTTAAGCCTTCTTAAGACTCTAGAAAAAATAATACACATAGAAGACAAGCCTGTAAATTCTAGATTAGGTGGGTCCCAGTTATCTGTACTGTGTAACTGTGTCACAAATCCAGTAGATCCGTGTGGCAGTCATGTGCTTATTGGTGACTGGTTGGTATTTGGGCAGAGTCAAATGGCTGTGTCCCTGAGGCATCTGCTAGCTCAGTCCAACATTTAGACCTCACAGGAACAGCTGGCACAACTCTGCTCTCACCCTCCAGGAGCTATCCCAAGTGGAGGCCCTGTGTGCCCACACACCATCCCACCCAAATGCCCTGCTGGCCCAGCACTTCCTGCTACACTGTAATAGCTACATCCTACTACACATCAGAACATAGTAAAATTAAATATAGACCTAGTAACAGCAGGTAGTAGAAAGTAGTATAAGGAAAATTAAATACATACATAGCAAGGATAAGATATTGGAACATGATAAAGTAAAATTAAATACAAATATGCTTAGTAACATCGGGTTGGAATATACTATAAGTAAAATTAAACAAATGTATCCTTAGCAACAAAAGTGTGCTCACTGTTATAGTGTGATCATGACCAGACAAAGAAATAGATGCTTGAGGAGCCGAGGTGGAGTAGGATTCAGGAGTGCAGCAAGAGGCATGAGCCCTCCCATTGGACTCAATATTTTCACTGTTTCTCTGTCCATTGCCAATTTCCAATCAATCAATTTAGTATAAAGAACTTAACTGACTTGGCTTGTGATTCTAGAATCAGGGAACACTTCATTCTACAAAATAGGATAATTGTTCTGATGAGTTGAGCAGAAGGGCAAAAGGGAGCAGAACTGGAGAACAGTAGGTTGACTCATTTGACACTGAAGTCTTAGCTGAGGACTTCCTGTTTCTTCTTTCTCCCACTGTGTCCACACATGCCTCTGTCTGAGAAAAGATGACTTCCTTGCCAATTGCTTTTTCTAAGTTATTCATGCTAGTAATTTATTTCCCACTAAAGGCTTGGAGTTGGAAAACCTTAATTCTAATTTGGATTCAGTTGCTGATTGGTGGGATGTCTGTGGCCGACCTTTGGATAGAGGAAGGCAGAGACCTCCATCCCCTGGGAAAATGAACCTCAAGTTTTCCTGAACACCCACCAATGAGTATGCATGCGCAGACACAGACCCCTTTGCAGCTTACTGTGGAGCCTCGCCCTGCCCCAGACACCCTAAACGCCTGGAGGGATGTGCTTGAGAGCAGGAGCTCCTGTCTCTTCACACATGTCCACCTGGTGAATGCGTTCAGAGTTCTCTTTTGAAAAGATTGCCTCAGCGGTTACTGCCCTGGGCAGCAGGCAAGCCAGGCTGGCTGGTGAACAATGCTTCCACTGGGCTCTTCCTGGGTGGACTCCTTTTCTGAAAAACAGGGCAAAAATAAGAAGGGGAAAAAACATAAAGGAAGTGCTGAGAGAGAAAAGGGTAAGTTGAGGGAGAAAAAGAAGATGCATCCTGCAAGCAGAATGGAGAGAGAGAGAGAGAGAGAGAGAGAGAGAGAGAGAGAGAGAACAGAAGAACAGAAGAAAATAGAAAGATACACCCTGTTCCTGGATAGACAGTAATATTTCTTTTTGTTTTGTTCATTTGTTTGGCTTGGGGGTTTTTTTGAGACAGGGTCTTATTCTATATTTCTGGCTGAGCTTGAACTCACTGTCTACTCTAGGCTGGCCTCAAAACTCAAGGAGATCTCACTGCCTCAGACTCTTGAATGGTGGGATTATAGGTGCATACCACCATGCCTGGCAGAAGAACTGATACTGTCAAAATGGCACAGTGTCAAAATTGATATATAGATTTTATGTTATCCCAATCAAAATATCAACAGCATTCCTGATGGAACTTTAAAAATTCTAAAATTTGTATGATAGGGATCCAAAATAGCAAAAGCAATCCCAGGTAGCAAAAGCACAGCAGGAGAAAGCATAATCCCAGATTTTAAGCTATATTACAAAGTTATAGTGATAAAAACAGACAGTGATACTGGGACAGAAGCAGACATGTAGGCAAATGACACAGAACAGAGGAACCAGAAACAACTCCAGTCACATTTAGCCACTGATGTTTAACAATGGGCAAAACAGGCTGGAGGAAAGACAGTTTCTTTAATAGATGGCTCTGGGTAAAATTACTGTAAACATGCTGTCTCGGTTACTTTTCTCTTATTGCTGGGACAAATACCTGACACTCAAAATTAGGGAAGGAAAGGTTTATTTAGCTTACAGTTACTGAGGGTTTCAGTGCATACTCAGCTGGCTTCAAGGCAGAGCAGAACATGGCAGAGAGCAACCTTTCAGGGTGGTGGCAAAGAGCAGGGAGCAAAAGGAGGAGCAGCAGCTCAGGCAGCTAGCCAGCCTCCCTCCCCTCCTTACATTGTAAAGCAAATTACGTGCCCCAGGTACAGGGCAGGTGCAGCACACACACCCACAATAATCACAAACTCCAGAAGCCACCCCATGACTGCATGAGGCTTTGGGGGGACACCTAAACACAAACCATAACACATGCAAACTGAGCTTAGACCCATATCTCTCACCTATGCGAAACTGAAGTCAAAGTAAATCTAAGATCTAAGTATTAAAAGAAAAACACTTACTAGTAGAGAAAATGGGAAAAACTCTTGAAGATACAGGGATAGGATAGGGATTTTCTGAACAGAAGCCCTGGGCCACAAGAAATAACATCAAGAATTAATGAACAGGAGTATTTTAAAATTTAAAACTTCTTCATAGCAAAGGAAACAGCCAACAGAATAAATAGGCGAACTACAGAATGGGAAGAAAAATTTGCCAGCTATTCCAACATAAGCCTAACATCTAGAATATACAAAGAACTCTAACAAATTAGAACTACAAATAAGAATAATGTAATAATAAATAAAAGACTCAAAAAATGCGCAACTGAAATGAATAGGCACTTCTCAATACAAATGACAAGTAAATATATGAAAAAAGTATACAATGTCTTTGGCCCTGAGAGAAACACAAATTAAAACAACACTGATATTCCAATTTATCCTATAAAGAATGGCTGTCCTCAAGAAATCAAATAATAAATGCTGGTCAGGCTGCTAGGAAAAGGAAGACTTCTATACTGTTAGAGGGAATATAGCTTAAGAACCACTATGGAATAAAAATGGAAATTCCTCAAAAAACAAAAAGCAGAAATTCCATTTGACTCAGCTATTCTAGGTATCTCCCTAAAAGAGTTAAGAACATATTTCAATGATACATGCATCCCCACACTTACAGCTAAATCTCAAAAGCAGTCTATAAGTACATGAATATGTGGAGAAAATGTGGTAAGTATACACAAAGAAGTACCACTAATTCATAAATACAGATAAATTTGAATCACTAGTAGGAAAATGAATGCACCTTGAGAGATAACATTGAGTGAAATAAATCAGTGAAACAAGGTTAAAGATTGTACAATTTTTCTTGTATGAGAAAAACCAAAGTATAAATAAAGAAGCAAAAATAAAAGTACAAAAGATGGAAGTTAATAAGAAGGGGATTTAGAGATGACAGGAGGGGCAAGAAAGGGGGGCAAGAGTAAGTAAAGAGAAGATGTAAATGGGCCAACTCCTCATGATAAACGTAATGATTGTGCAGTGCAGACATGTCCCAATACACATAAGAATAAAACTGCAACATGCACAGCAAAAGGCTAATGTCCTAAATATAGAAGTTCCAATAAGTTAATGAGAAAGTAACAGCACCATAGTCAAAGGGCCAGATACATGAAACAAGATTAGAAGTGGCCTCAAACACAGAAAAAAGACATTAATGGTAAAAGAAGGACGTGTGAGACAAGATAAGCTATCATTTTGCTTATCCCGTTACAGAGACTGGAATACTTGTCCATACTCAGTGTGTGCGAGGGTGTTCAGAAATGGGCCTTCTATGTGGAGACAGAGCAGCCTGTCCAGAAGTGTTCCCCTCTGTGTGTGCACCCAAACAAGAAGTCCACCCTAGCCACTCAGGTAGGAAATGAGGGGTGCTGAAGACTTAGTGTGCCCCCAGACTCATGTATAAAAGGTAGACATTTGAAACAACACCTTGCACACCTTCTGTAGTTTCTGACAGTCTAGTTCACTCAAACCAATCCACATGCTGCACACAAGGAGCTTGATGGACTGAGCTTGGCACAGAGCCCAGAGTAGAGGAGGGAGCAAGCACATCCTATCCTTAATAGAGTGCTGCAGCTGTGGAATGCAGCCTTCACAACACAGCTAATGTCAATGAAGACAGAGGCTTGATAGAACCAAGTGGAAATGGGACGAGTGACCTGCAGCTCTGTGCTCGACATCACGGCCTATAAACGTTCTATCCTGGCTGTCCACACCCCCTGCAAGGACCTCAGATCCCTCTTTAAAGCTGGGCAGGTCAACGAATGAAATTCCCCAGAGTGAAGTAGGGCTCACAGCTGCAGATGCCACACTGTCGTGCTCATTGTGCCCTGCCACCATGGCATCAGTCCCACGTTTTTGTGTGATACAGAATATCTTTCTCATGGTGAAGTAGCAAACACAAGGTGTCCTTGCCCTTCTAAGGCCAGGTTCAGTTCAGCCAGGAGAAGACAGTTAAGGATGCTTGTAATACTGGTATTTGTTTCTTTACACATGACAGCACAGAACTAGTTAACAAGGCATTGGCAGGAGAATGAATTGACAAGTAGTCTACTTCAGCACAAATAATTTGAAATGAGTAATTCATTCTTTCTGCATAAATGACTGCTGAGCTATTTTTATATGATTGGCTCTCTACAGTAGAGTTGACATTCCTCTACTACTTGTCTGTTGCATTACCAAATTTAAATACAAGAGTGCTTTCCCAGAGATAATTGAAAATAAAACCTCTATTAAACCCAAAGTCAAATTGTTGTGAATTTCTAGCTAGTGGAATTAGTTACACAAATATTTTTCCAGGTACTTATGGGAATTAAGGATGAAATCTGCACACAAATTCATTAATGAGTGAATGAGGACAGCAGAGTTTAGCTTTCACCATATCCAGTCTTTGAATTCCATGGACTCAGGACAGTGAATTGCCCACAGTTGAGGGTGGCACTGCTGCTGGCTGTCATGCCTGGGCACATGCAGCAGATGGCTGGACAGATGTAGGCCATAGCTGAAGGGATGTGGGAAGTATAAGAATGTAATAACACACCAAGTAGACTTCTGGACACCCAGGAAGGAAGTCACAGGCTTAGGAGTCTCTAAAGCAATTGTCCTGCCATGTTGGACCCTCACCATTAGCATTTAGAGTCTCCCTCTCCTCACACTTTCATAGAAAAAGATGCTCAGAATTGAGTCAGCAATGCTCCTTGTCAAGCATATGCCACTGAATTTTTGATGGTAGGAGACAAAGGTAGTATGCAAAGGAGCCTGTGATAGACACCTCCGAGCACCATGGCAAGAAAGCATAGGTCAGGACAGCATGCCCTTGAGCCCCAAAGCCTCCACACCAAGGAAACAGGCCTGGTCCATCTATCTGTGTGCACCGGAAATGAACACTGTATCTTCAGGGACCTTACCTTCTGGAGAAGTTCCCCAGACTGTTCAGTTTTCCAAGACTCAGGTGGTTCTAGTCTGAGGTGTCTGAGCCAGACCAGCCCTCGGATCTCTGCTCCTTTCTGCCTGGTAGGGATCTCCTGGCTTATTATTCACCTAGCCACTCTTTGTCATGGAAAGATATTATTTCTCCATCTACTTTGAAAGATAGTTCTGCAGAATATGTTAGTCTAGACTGGAAATTGTTTTCTTTTAGAGGTTGAAACACTTCACTCCAAACTGTCCTCGCCATTGAGACTTGTCTGGATAAGGCTGTTGTAATAGTAGAGGGCTTATCTATGGGAGTGATTTGTTGCTTTTCTCTAATAGCTTTTAAGACTGGTCCTATTTTGAATTAGATAAGACTAACAGAAAATACCTAACAATGGACATCCTGTGTTTCAGTGTCATTGTTGAAAACAAGGAAAAGAAAAAAACAGAGAGAAAGAAAAAAAAAAAAAAAGAAAAAAAAGGAAAAAGCCCCACATGCCAATGAAAACAAGAAATGAGTCCCAAAAAAGTCCTTTGTAGTTTCCAATGAGTGGTTTGTTTCTAGGGTCTGCAGTTTTGGAAAAAATCCAGTGCATATCCAGCAGATAGGGGGAGGAATAGTGACTCATTCCTCAGGCCTCTTTCTTCTCTTTCATGCTTGTACGTGTGAACGCTGAGTCTTCCCTGCCTTTTTTGCTGAGTCGAGTGTAAACTCCAAAACTACATTCACTCCTATTGCTCCCAAATTCTGTCCTTCTGTGTGCCCCAACTCACAACTTGCTTTTCCTGCCTTTACAACTGTGTGTTTGTGAGGTGCCCACAGCCCTCCCCCCACAGCTCCAGAGGCCCATCTGATCATATACCCCAGGCTGTGGCAACTGTCCTAGCCAAGGTATGTCTCTGCTCATACTGGAAGACAGGAAAAATAAACAGACCACTGAGTTCTGTGCTGGGAAGAAGCAGACAGGAAGGGCTGGTGTCAAAGCAGTCCACTACACTTGAGGTCAGTATTCTCAGACCCTTGTGCCCCCAAAAGCCACACTCAACCCGACTGGCTTCTCAACTTAGAAAGCGGGCTCTATAGCCTTGCTGTGTTCCTTAAGCTCCTCAGGTGGTCTGCATCTAGCCTGTGCCCTCTCTGCCACTCTCCTTTGTGATAGGGAGGTTCCAGAGACCCTGAAGGGTACTTGTTCTATGCCATTTTTTTTTTATATACACAGGATCCACAGGGTCTCACTACGTAAATCAAACTCAGTGATTCTCCTGTTTTCAGTCTCCCAAGTGCTGGAATTACAAGTGTGCACCACCATGCCATCTCAATCGCTATCTCAGTGTGCCCCAGGGGCAGCCAGCAGGCACACCAGGATTGAACCCCAGGCACTGAGCTCTGCCTAAGCAGGCCCTTTAGTCCTCTGAGCTATCTGGCTGGCCCTCTATTCTCAGTCTTAAATAATTTACTCCATCTCAAAAAGGCTCCTTATTAAACCCTCTCAAGTATGGCAGCTGCTGCACTGGTTTTTTTTTTTTTTTTTTTTCTTTCTTACAACTCTATCTTGCCATGTGATAGGAGTCACTGTCAGAGTAAAATGCCTCACTGATTCTGCAGTTAAAATAATGGTAGAGGGCCAGCCAAATAGCTCAGCAGATTAAAGCATCTGCAAGCAGGCACAGGAGCCGGGGTTCCATTCCCAGACCTGCTGTGCTGGCCGCATCCCAAGGCGTGCTGAAAGAGCATTTTGTGTGTGTGTGTGTGTGTGTGTGTGTGTGTGTGTGGAACCAGGGATTGAACTCAGGCTCTTGTGCTGCTGGGGAAGCAGTTATTCCACTGAGCCATCTCCCTGGCTCCTGAGACAGCAATTGAGACTGGGCTTGGTGGTACAAGGCTATAATCCCAGCACTTGGGAGACTATAAATAGGCGGATCACCGTGAGTCCAATCTAGTAGTGAGATCCTGAACACACTGTAGACCCTTCCCTATAATAACAGTGGACTTTTTTTGAGGATAGCACTGATGGCCCAATCTGTTATTTCTCTCTGGAGCTGACCCCCTTGCCCCAGGCTAACCTTGTATCTTGTGTTAACAGAGACAGTTCTACCTCCCCCAGCATCAGGGTTGGCTTTCTAGGCTACTTCATTCTTTTCTCTGCATTGTGCTGTTTTCCCAGCTTCTCTGTAGTTTCTAGTTTTCCTGTCAGGTCCTTTCTAATTCCTAGATATTTACTACTTCTTTTGTTTCATGAAATTGTTTTTCAGGTTCTCAATTGCACCTCCCTGAGAAACTATTTTGTTGTTGTCTTTATGCTTCCTTTTGTGTTTTTTTTTTTAAATCAACTGATTTTTAGCAAAGTGAAGAGGCAATGGATAAAGAATAGCTTTTTCAACAATGAAGCTCCAGCAACTGGGCGTCCACATTCAAAAACAGAAACACAGCCCATGCTTTGTGTTTTACACAAGAATTCAGGAACCAGGCATGGTAGCACACACCTGTGATCTTAGTACTCAGGAGGTTGAGACAGGAGGATCGTTGTGAGTTTGACACCAGCCTGGGGGCTACAAAAGTGAGAACAAGGCCAGCTGGTACAGCATAGTGAGACTCTGTTTCAAGAAAAAAAATCAACTTAAAATGGACCATAAACTAAAGTATAATGTTGTTTTGATTACTTTTCTTTCATTGCTGAGACAAAATACCTGACACTCAAAATTAAGGAAGGAAAGGTTTATTTAGTTCAAGGAAGTTTCAGTCCATGCTCAGGTGGCTCCACGGCAGAGTGGCACATGGCAGAGGGCAGCAGTTCATGATGGCAGAAAACAGCAAAAGCATGAAGAGCAAAAGGGGGTAACAGCAGCAGAGAGCAAGCCCCTTTCCCTCTCTTATATTGTAGCACACACCCCCATAATCCCAGTATTGGACCATGAATTAATCAAAATGTTTACTCTAGAAGCCCACCCTATGTCTGCATGAGGCTTTGGGGGGACATCTAGACATAAATCACAACAAATGCAAACCTATAAAATTTTTAGTAGAAAATAATCCTTGCTTACATAAGTTAAGCAGAGTTTTCAGGTATGACATCAAAAGCATGATCTATAAACTGATAAGTTATACTTTAAAAGCATGATCTATAAACTGATAAGTTATACTTTATCAAAAGTAAACATTTTCACCTGCAGAAAGTTAGAGAATAAAAACAAGACTCTGGCTGAAAGAAAAGATTTGTAAGTGCAACTGAGACAAAGAACTCATAGTTATATAATCAGAACGGTAAGAAAAATCCAATTTTAAAGGGGACAGAAGCCAAGCCAAATGGTATATGCCTGTAATCCCAGCTACTTGAGAGGCTGAAGCAGGAAGATTGTGAGTTTCAGGGTTGCCTGGGAAATTTAGCAAGAATCTTTCTCACAAAAAGGGGATCAAGAAAGTTGGAGGAGATTGCTCAGCTTTCGCCATGAACAGCATTGGAGAAGCTTGCACGGATATGAAGCGCCAGTACGATCAGTGCTTCAATCGCTGGTTTGCCGAGAAGTTTCTCAAGGGGGACGGCTCCGGGG
>NDGN011473678.1:0-17515 GCA_002564285.1 Tympanoctomys barrerae
GTGGTGGTGTGTGCCTGTAATCCCAGCTCTTGGGAGGCTGTAAGCAGGTGGATCACTACAAGTCCAATATAGTAGTGAGACTCTGTACACCCCGGAGGCCCTTCCCTTTAAAAAAAAATCAAGAAAAATATGTGTGAAGATAGCATGCACATGTGGCTCCCCTCCCAAGAGGCCAAAAACATTAAATATGTTACTAACTTTGGGACTTTTGTATACATGTGACTTTTGATATTTTGTGGTAATTTTTTTTTTCTTTTCCCATTTTTCTTGATAGGGAGTAACATAAAAGGATTTTTCATTTTTTTGTCAAATATTCTCTCTAGATATAGTGAAAAGGTATCTTTTTATTCTTCATACTGTTCATGAGGTATAATAGCTTAATTGATTTTCTTAATACCATTCATGTTCCTAGTGATAAAGCTCATTACTTTATAGTGGATGACCTTCTTAATATGGAGTTGAATTTGAAAAGTTTTGCATCTATGTTTTTAGGAATATTTCAGAATATTTTCAGGGACTATTAGATTTCCTTGTAATTCAATAATTTTCTTACACTGTATAAAATTAAAGCAAAATATAGTTCAGATTTAAGTATAAGATCTGATGCTACCTTTGTTCCAGAAAAATCATAGGAAAAGTTTCATGACAGTGATTTTGGCAACGAATCTTCTTGTACATTACCAAAGGCACAGGACACAACAGCAGATGTCTAAAACATCACTTCGTTAAATTGCTTCTGATGACAAAGAAAAAATGATAATATGCAAAGGCAGTTGTAGAATGAGAGAAAATCATGTTTATGTTTGTAAGCCATATTCTAATAAGATGTCAGCATCAAAAATATGGAAGGAGCGCCTGTAGCTCAATTCTAAAAACAAAACTACAATCACTATCATAAGAACAAGTATCCCACTTAAAGCGTTTAATATATATTTTCCAAAGATTTTGTATAAATTGTCAATAGGGAAAAGATGTGCAAAATCATTAAATATGGGGCATGATAACAAAATCACACTGAGCTATTACGGCACATCTATTAGAACAGCTATTTTCAAAATGAAAGAGTCAGAGGAAGAAAAAAACAAAAGAAAGGAAAGAAGGAAAGTAAGAAGAGAAAGAACAAAAGGATAATGAGAAGATAGCTGCTCCTCAGTTTATAGTGATTTTAATTTTTGCATTTTTGAAAGGAATGTATGGAACAGCATGAAAGAGTTACAATATAGAAGTACCTTATGAACTACCAATCACACTCTTGAATATCTGTCTAAAAGAATTCAGATCATAATCTTAAATAGATATGTGCACTCCCATTTCAATACATCATTATCCGTTAGCCAAGATAAGGAAACAACCTTAACTTTTTATGGGCAGATAAACAGATGAAGAAAATGTTATAGGCTAATACACATTATTCTTAGCAAGGCTTTACAAATAATTGAAATTCTGCAATATAAAATCACTAATAAATTTGAGGATATATTGCAGAATTAGATTAAACCAGTTTCAGGGTGTTAGATACTTTGCAGTTCTACTAATATAAATGATGAAAATAGTCAAACTTGTAGGTGGAAAATATAGAGCAATTATTGCTAGAGGTTGGGAGGTGAAAGGAATAGGAGAACTCCTACACTAGGGTTTAACATTCAACTATGAAAGTTAAATAAATTTTAGAAACCTGCTGTAGACTATTTTGTCGTTATTAGAAGTATTTTATTGTATATATAAGAATAAATCCCAAGTCAACTATCCTCACAATTATAATCCAAGCACAAGTAAATGTTGAAAGATTTCTGCACCTGCAGGGAATTTTTATTTTATTGTTTTAAAATTTATTTATTTATTTACTTGTTTATTTATTTATTGTAGCTGGCTCAGCCCACCATAGGGGAGGGGCTAGTGAGGCAGGTGGAGCTGGAGATCAAGCCACCGTCACTATGAACTTGCCTGAGCTTGCCCAAGCAGGCACTTTAGACCACTGAGCTATCTCAACAGCCCCAACTTTAAGGAATTTTTAAAAGATACAATTTATTCATGATCATTTTCATGCATGATCCTTGGTAGTAACAAAGTTACATAGGAAAAATGTTTTCAAGAGAATTGAGTAAGATGAAGACTGAAATATTGTTGCTTTGAAGTACAAAAATAGAAAACAATAACATCTTTCATTAGAATAGTGATTTTAGAGCAGTTTATTGAAAGAGAGTAGGGAATTAATGGAAACTGAGGAAATAAAGATCACAACAGTCAGTGGAGTATTCTTTCAAAAATATTTGTTTGAAAACATAAATGAGAATGTGGTATCTATGGAGAAATTCACATCAAGTAAAATTTTAGACACAGAAAGAAGTGAAATTCACTTGTGTGTTCACACTACACTTTTGTTGGCCATTACCAGATCCATGTGAATATACTGTACTATCAATTTTTTTCACTTTTAAGTAGCTGCCTTTTAAAATATCTGTATTTATTTTCATTATCTTGATATAAATTTTATTCAGATTTCACATTGTCAAGTTTGCTTCTGAAATTACAAACTTTGCATCCTCTACACATGCAAATTTAGATAATTGCCACAGTTAAAGTAATGTGCCTTGTAGTACACAGAAAAATTGTGTGTTGCACCAGATGACTCCTTTTCAAAATTTATAGTCTAGATTTAATCCTAGAGTGTCCAGGATTTTCTTTTTACATCAAAGCTTTTCTTACTGCATCAGATGTTATTTTTCCACACAGTTATAAACCTATGTCTTTCTTTCCCAATTTAACCTGGTTATACATTGAAATCTCTGGAAAGTGTGAAGAAATTCACTATAAAAAATGATTTCATAGAGGCACATAAAGTAAACGCATGTAGGAGACATCAGCATTGTGTGAATCTGCAGCGTAGAAACCATACACATTGGTAGGACACTGATTTGGACTCTGGATTCTTTTCCTGTCTCTAAGCCCAGTGCTGTGTATCCTGAAGCCCATTTAGTGAAAAAAAAAAAGTCCAACTTTATTTTATTTTTTTGTAAAGGGACAGGATCAGGTACACCTGCCTTCACCCGTGTATAGTGACTTTTTCTTTGTCATAACATTGGAGTAGATGCAATCTATAATGACATAGATTTTTTTAAAGTGAAATAAGAAGCTATTATCAATTATCTAAAAAATATAAATATTATTTGTTTCAGAGTTAAAGCATTTAGTCTTAAGGTATTTTTTCAAAAAGTGAAGGGAAAGAAGGAAGGAAGGAAGATGAAAGGAAGAAAAAAAGAGAAAGAAAGAAAAAAGCAGAGAAAGAAAGGAAAAAAGATAGAAAATAAATTTTGTGATGTATAGTCAAGAATAAAAATGCTGTACATATTTAAAATATTGATAGGAAATTCCAGTTTCATCATCAGATACACAAATATATAGTTATCATCAGATACACAAATATATAGTCTTTCTGCCTGTGTTCATTCCTGTTGCCTTATATTTTGCCTAACGCTTAGTAACATTTTCAATCCTCTCTCTTTCCTTTCCATTTCCCCATTCCTGTTTCTTTCCTCCTCCCTCCCTTCTTTCCTACTCACAGTGATCCTCCTATTTTCAGCCTCACCAAGACTGGAATTACAGGAGAGCGCCACCATGCCTGGACTCTGCTGCGCAGAGCGCCCCAGGGGCAGGACCAGCACAGCATGCAGGACGGAGGATCGAACCCTGGTCTCTGTGCTTACCAAAGCAGGTGCTTAGTCCGCCTAGCTTTCTCGCTGGCCCTCTTATCCTTTTCCTTAATTGCTCCTTCTTTCCTGCTTCCTTCCCCGCCTCTTCTCTTTTTCTATTTTGTTCCTTTCATTTTCTCAACAATGGCATTTAGAATTGGTGATGTGTGTCAAACTAAAAAAATAATAATTTTTATTTCTGTAGTGAATAATGATAGTTATTAAATTAAATATTTTTAGTATAGATGTTACTGTTCTGTAATTTCATTATTTGACTTACAGATGTGTAAAGTTGTAAAAAAATTCTTTAGATGCAATATTTTTTTGTTAATTTTAGTGTAAATGTTCTTTTTTGTGGATGCAATCTTAATGGCGTTACTTAATGAAGTGGAGCTCTTCCTGTTACTGTTTACTCTTGCTATTTTTTTTCCTGTATTTTTCAAGGAAGAGTCTATAGGGTGCTCAGGGTCTCACTACTAGATCAGAGTCGTAGTGATTCTCCTGTTCACAGCCTCCCAAGAGCTGGGATTACAGGCGCACGCCCCCACGCCCAGGCTCAATCGCCCTCTCAGTGCGCCCCGGAGGCAGGGCAGGCACAGCAGGCCCGGGGATCGAACCTCCAGCCCCTGTGCCTGCTTCAGGTGCTTTAATCTGTTGGGCTATTTGGCCAGCCCCTTTAACCTTGCTATTTCTTGAGGAAACAAAATTTATTTGCCTTCTTTAAAAATGTTTTCCTCAGAATTTGGAAGATACTTTCTTATTGTTTTCAAAAAAATTCAGTTTTTAAAGTCTTTGTTGTTATGAGTTGACCTTTGTGCATGGTGTGCGGCAAATGTTATGCTCCTGCTCCTTCTCCAGTCAGGAGGAGACAAACATCACATGTCTGCAATTCCAGTGCTTTGGGAGTTACATGGAGAAGAATTATATGCCCAAGTCCCACCTAGCCAGCTTAGTGAGGCCCTGTCTCAAAAAAAAAAAAAAATGCAAGGGGCTGAAGACATAGCTCTGAGAGAGCTCTTGTGTTCAGTCCCCAACATCAGTGCTGCCAAAAGACCAAAGAAGTGTAGGGAGAGGGAGAGGCGTGCTTGTTGATTATTCAGGGCAGCAGTCCAAAGCAGTGTATAGCTAGAGCAAATCCAATTAATGCTGAACTCCTAATTTGAGTTTATTTCTTTATATTTTGTAATGTACTCCAAGTACTGAAATATACTATTGATATATAGGAGCTAAAAATATATATATCTTTGTGTATATATTTTGAAGTTATAATGTATACCTATGTATGAAGAAACACTATTCTTGTATTTAATGAAAAGGTCTACAGGGTGTTCAGGGTGTCACTACTAGATGGGACTAGTACTGATCCGCCTGACTACAGCCTCCCAAGAGCTGGGATTACAGGAGTGCACCACAGTCTCAATTGCCCTTTCAGTGCGCTCCAGGGGCAGGGCCAGCAGGGCAGGCCCTGGGATCAAACCCCAGGTCCTGTGCCTGCTTGCAGTGCTTTAATCCACTTAGCTATTTGGCCGGCCCTTAAGAAATGCATTTCTCTTCTCCAGTGCATGAAAGGTAATCACAGGATTAGAATAAGTGATGCAAGTTAAGTAAGGGGAACAAAATTCTCTCAAGAAGAATATAAGATTTTTTTTAAATTAAAGTATAAAAACAAAACTATCTTGATCAGAATGTACATTCTTCCTATTTCAATGCATTTACAGGATTTTGATAATAATGTCATGATATTGTAAATAAATTTTACTGACTTTTGGGCTGGGGAGATAGCTCAGTGCTATAAGTGTTTGCCTTGTAGGCGTGCAGTCCAGAGTTCAATCCCCGGTACCTCAAAAAAAAAAAAAGTACTGCTTTTACTTGACCTAGAAGAAGTGAAATGTTATGTATTACTGAAGTTTATTACAAGTTTTCAAATACATTTAGTTCTGTATAAAGTTTTACTAATATATGGAATTATTCTAAGGACTGTAATCAATGTGATTTACTAACATAACTTCTATAGTTAGAGCCCAATAATAGAAAACATAAAAAAGTATATGTGTATGTCATCGTTATAGCTACTCCTTAATTTTTTCCTGCTACTGTTGCCAATACATTAATTCTCCAGAATTATCTAATGGGCGCTATTTTATTTGTAAAATCTCTGTTCTTAAAATGTTTTTCAGCAGCCACTGCATTCATAACATATTATAGATAGCTTTACAGAAAGAGTAATAGAAATGTATTATGAATAATTTATATGTAATGATTTCCAAAACAAAGTTATGAAACATAAAGTAAAAATAAAAGGCTTTGTTTGACTCGAAGTAAGACAAAGTAAAATGTGAACAGAAAATATGTGAGCTGCTTGAAGTTATGTAAAATAATAAAAAATACATGCTTTTCTGTATTTTGTTTATATTTCCTTTTAATATATATATACATATATATGGATAGATTTTCCTCTCATGTTTCCATAATTAATATTAGTGCAATATGATTCATTAACAATAATCAAAATGAGAGTGGCAGAGATGAATTTATTGCCAATAATTGGTGAATAGATAAATTTATTGTGGAAAATATGCTCTATCATCTGTAGCCTCAACTTCCACACTCTTAACAAAATTGAATTTATTTATTTGTTTTTTATTTATACCAGGGATCGAACTCAGGACCTTGTGCTGTTCCACTGAGCAATCTCCCCAGCCCTGAATACATTTAGATGACTGCAAAATTAACCTGAGGTATAATAAATGTAACCTCTATTCTAAAAACTGTTTTCTTATTTTTCTGTGGCTTGATAGGAGGGACTTTGGATTGTCATACACATAAAATACAGTGTAGAAGAATTTTGGTAAAATAGTGACCATTAAAGGTATATTTTTCAAGCATCAAGAATGACTTTTATGCTTTTTGAGTGAAATAAGGTCCCTCACTTTTCTTGCAAAACACAAAAACATATGCCTATCTCTCATGGGAAATAAAGCACTTCTTACTCCTGATTTGAACATTTCCAGATCATTAATAATGGAGATGTTGTTATAAAAAGAATATCATTTAACAAATGTATATAGGTTACTTTCAATACTTGAATTTAATAGAACATGTCATAGACTACATATCAAAGTGGATAGCAATAAAAAGGAAATATTTTACTTTCTGGTCTGTGAAATCAGGGGTGGCACATGTGGACACACTGTTGTGAACTGCTCTAATCTAAAACTCAGCAGGTAGTAAATAGTCACATCAACTAACGTTAGTCCTAGCTGTCCAGGACTGTGTATAGATCCCAGGTTCCACCTGTGACTGAGTATTTAGAAAAAGGAAGCTCCTAATTGCTGCTACACAAAATTCCAATATATATAAAGAGAAATCTGAGTAGCTACTCTGTGGTATATAAGATTTTTTCTCCTCCACACAATGCATTATTTATGTGTTCAATTTTCACACCAAAAAATGTATTCAGAAGGATTAAAGCAAATAAAGATATTGAAATGGAAATGCTATTTTTAAAATCTGACAAACCTAAATATAGGTTTAGGTTTGCATTTGCCCTTCCACAAATTATTCATGTGAACTTAAACAAATTACACAATCTCTGAATCTTCATTTTCTTCAATATAAAAAGAGAGTAAATGACCTAATTTCAGTGCAATGTCAGAATTGAACTATATATATATATATATATATATATATATTTGTTGTATGAAATGGGATATTTAATAAATCTTTTCTAATTTTCTCTTAGCCTTTTAATTACATGGGTTATAATTTTGACATATATATTAATAACAATTATTTTAAATTCTAAAGAAACTATCTTAATTTCCCTTATAATAAAAAGTGTAGTGATCTAATGAGGTAACTGGTAGAATTGCTAATTACTTGAGTGATCAGGGAATACTTTTTACTTGTATCTACTTAATTTGTTATCCGTATTTTTATGATAGCTTTTGATGCATACTTTCAGTTCATGGTGTCTTATCATACATTTAAAGGTATACTAGCATTTTGCATTTTTTAATTAATTAATTTTTATTTATTTATTTGGTACAGCATCTCATTACACAGCTCAGATTCCTAGTGATTTTCCTGTCTCAGCCACCCTAGTGCTGGGATTTCAGGCATGCACCACTACGCCTGGTTTTGGTGACCAGCACCGAGTGGCATGTGGTACCAGGTATTGAACCTGGGTCCTTGTGGTTGCCATGCATGTACTTAGACTACTGGGCTATCTCCCCAGCCTAAAAGTGTACTATTTTGTGAAGGTACACTGTTGTTTTATTGTTTCACTTCCTCTTCATTCTGTAACAGCAAGCTCATCCAGTCTATCAGTAGTCACTTTCCTGGCCATTTACAGATGTACATAATTGATAATATGCATATAGGGGCCAGAGAGATAGCTCAGTGGCGTAAGCACTTGCCTGGCAAGCACAAGGTCCCCCAAAATTATATGTATATAACGATGCATGTATGTATAGTGTATGGTATATATCATAAATATATGTATAAGGGTATAAATTTTACTATTGATATATTTGTATGTGATATTTACATCTATAAAAATTAATTAAAATATTCATGACTGTATTGCTTATATCAATGTGCCCATACCTTGTTTTAATTTACTTGAATTTTTGTGTTATATTGTATAAATAAACTTACTATTTCTTACTAACCTCCTATTCTGTCATTCACTTTTTTGTATTTTATCATCCTGTTAATCATTTTTCATCAGTTTAGACTAACACATACTAAACTTTATTATTCTTTATATCATAATTCAACACCAGCATCACTTACCTTTTTAAGTAAAAGTCTGCTGGGAAATCACCATTTGGGCTCTGATGCTCCTTTGACATTCATTTACTTTTGTTGGTGCAGCCTTCTTATATTGTCTTGCATTTTCTGTGGCTCAGCCCTAAAGTGATCTATTCTACAAGGTACTATGGATTAAGTACTTTGCTCATTTTTGAACGTATAAAATTTAAGGGAGGAATTTCATTTGTCATACAGTCTGAAAGAGTTCAGTTCACGATCAGATAACTCTAAGGGTGCAGTCCCACGTGGGGTGGGTGTAGCAGAGCAAAGCTGCTCACTGAGGGCAACTCTGAGGCTAGAGGTGTAGATGATCCTGGAAAGTTTCTATGTGAATACATCTTCACAGGTGGGTCTTCCTCCCCGACTTTTCCCCTCACATATCAATAATCTGTAGACACTGAATTGGCATACCCAGAATCACTTAATCCTTTCAAGATAACAATTCCTATTAATAGTGAAAATCTACCGCTGTCTAAATGGCAAACAAACATATATATTTTAAACTATACTTAATCTTCACATAAGGAGAATAGCAAGTTCATAATTGCTCTTCATTTGAAAACAACTGTCTTGCTTACAAATTAAAACACAATCATTTCCTCTCTAGGATAGGAGACAAAGGTTTTATTTCAATGATAATTACTTTGCAATTGACACTTCATAACTTAAGTATTATCATGTGGATTTAAGAATATTTAAGTACCACTAGTAAGTCAGCCAGCATTGTGTTACATGAAAGATGACTACACAGAATAAAAGATACTTGCTTAATGTATGTGTACAGATGCACAAGAATATACTTACCACAATATGAGAAATACTCATGACAATTATAACCTCATGTCTTTGGGGGGTTGGGGGGACAAAGTGTCACTGTGTGGTCCTGGCTGGTCTTACATTATTTAACCCAGGCTGGTCTCAAACTGATGGCAATTTTCCTGCCTCAGCCTTCTAAATGCTGGGATCACAAGTCTATATCAAAATATTCAGAGAAAACCTTTGTGTCATTGTTCATATTGCCATATGTGGTGGATTGTGAACTGCTGGTCAACTTTCAACAATCTGCTGAACTGAACTAGCCTGGTGCTGGATGTGGGAGGCCCACCTGATGGTGGTTGTTGTTTAATGTATTTTAATACAGGGTCTGCCGGGTCTCACTACACAGATTGGACTTGTAGTAATGCTCCTGTGTTCAGCCTCCCAAGTGCTGGGATTACAGGCACACTTCACCAGGCCTAGCCTCAGTCCTCAACTCAGCGTGCTCAAGGGGTGGGACTGGCACAACTCTCTGGGGATCAAACCCCAGTCCCTGCACCTGCCTCAGTAGGCTCTTAGTTGGCTGAGCTATTGGCCAGCCCCAAGTAACTATTTTAAAGAGACTAAATTATTGTTTTCTTCCTGATGGAAAACATTCAACAAAATGGAAACATAGTGAACCCTTTCCTTGATTCTGACTCTAATGTAGGATTTTCTTTGGCTTCTACTGCAGGACGGTTACACAGGTAAGAGGAGTGTTATGACAGTACTAACCCTAGAAGGTAGTTCATATACTTGATTTCATGCAACTAACTCCTGTAAGGTCTGCTACCAACATAAAATAATTTCATAGGTACTATGGATATTATGAAGGCGAACTCCACTTATTATGTGAACCCCTCAAAGATTTCACTACATGTCTCAGGAGGTATTTTAAAACTCAGCATTCAATAATGAACAGACTTGAAGACAATTTCATGTTGACATGTGAATATAACTTGAGAAAACAGTTTAATATCCATCTGAGGGAAATCTAGGAGGAAGATTTTGGTAATATTTCAGTGTTTCCATGGGGATTGCAAAGAGGAACAAGCCAGGCTCTCTGGACACATTAAATATTTCAAGTATGAGGATGCTGATGAAGTGCCATAGCTAACATGTTAATTAACAAGAGCTCACTGCTACTGCTAAGTAAAATTAAAGTTTTCTGCAGCTGTGTGTGTCCTGTGCATATTTATTCTTGGAAATGAAGTCAGCATAAGTAAGTAGTCACCTTCAAGACATTCTGCTCGGCAGAGAATTCACATTATGATATTCGCCCTGCTGGTTATGAGAATACACATTGTCTCTAGTAAGTTAAGTACTGAAATCAACCTGAATCTCACTATTCTAAGTAAAATTAAAGATTCTCTTTTATTGCTAACACTACCCACATTTATCTCAGGAATGCACAAAAAATAACTGGGGGATGTTTTTCTAACCAAATTTTTCATTTTGGAGCAATTACATAATTATGAAAAGACTATAACAAGAGATCACATATCTCACTCTGTTTTCCTTATTATTACATCCATATGGTTTTTTAGATTAACAAATTAGTCCAGATTCTTTATTATTGAACTGTACTTCATCAGGTTTCCTCAGCTTTTCCTTAATGTATTTTTTGTTTTCTACTCCAGCATTAATGAAAGATACGACATTATATTTAGTCCTTGCATATACTTTGGTTCCTATTGGAATAAAGCACTTAATATGAATATTGACGCTTTTCAAGATGTTTACTAATGCACAATTTGAACCGTCCTTTACTAATCAACCTAGTATGATACACTGAAATTAATGCATAAGGAAAGCAAGAGTTATAAATCCAAACAGACCTTAAGTTCCTTTCTGCTTTGTGCATCACTTACAGAATCAATTCTTGCACCTATTCCCCAGATTTTGTCCAATATAAGTCTGACATTTGCAATTTTTTCACGTCCAAAATATTTCTGCTAAGGCCAAACTTTGCAGGGACAGTGGTAACTGGACTCATAATAACGTTTGGCAAGGTTTTCCAGCAGAGCTGACATCCTCTAACAAGACAGGTCGATGAAGTTTTACTCAGGGAAAGAAAAATCACTGAGTAGTGTAGAATAAAAAAATTAATAAGAATATTATCTTGCAGTGCTGTGGAAGAAGCTAGGAAGCAAGAGCTCAAAAAAAGAAACTTAAAGATGAAAACGGACTTGCTCGCCAGCCAAACTACACCCAATGGTAATATGGAGTGATCGTGAAAGAGACCTGATAGACATGTTTGTGGTCTTACTTCTGGGCAACAGATTGGGCAAGAGAAGGAAGAATTGAATATGAAATGCTGAATAATGAGGTGAAAGGCTATTTAACAGAACACCTGCATCTATCTGTCTCAACAAAAGATTATCAATACAAACTGAAATCTGCTAATATATCTATCTCTATCCCTTAGCATCTCTACCCATAATGGCCTTTTGACAGTAATGGCTACTGTTACATGTTTCTGCTTTCTTAATTGCTTACTAACTCCTTGTGACCTATACTAACATGAAATTGCACTATAAAACTATCAACTGCTATAATGATACTCCTGTGACTGGGTAATTTCTAAAGAACAGAAATTTGTCGTTCATAGTTTAAGAGGCCAGAAGTCTAAGATGTAGGAATGGACAAGTTTAGAGGCTGAGCTCTTCTTCCAAGATGGGTCCTGGAATGCTGCACCTTCTAGAGGGAGACAAGTCTATTTCTCCCAAGGAGGAAGAGCAGGAGATAGCTCTCAAGCTGGTTTTTTAGCAGCATTCATCTCCTCGTGGGTGGAGTTCTTATGAACAAAATATTCCAAAAACTGTCACATTAGGAATGAAATTTTCAAAAATTTTGAATGGAACAAAAGCTTTCAAAGCTTAATGAAGATTCCTTAGTATTTCTGCCAACCTTAACAAATCAGACTCAGTATTTCTCAATCAAAATCTGCATTCTGACACATTACAGAAAGATTTGCTTTACCTGAATTTTAGGTGTCAACACTCTAACTTCAAGGACACAAGAATATGACGCAGAAAATGCAGGATTTTCTGATAAACTTTATCTAAGAATTACTACTTTGAACTTAAAACTTTTGCTCTCCTGTTTTCCTGTCTCCTCTCCCCTCTCACCTCTCCCTTTTTCCCTCTCCCTTCTTCCCTTTCCCACCCCCCCTTTTCCTCTCCCGTATCTCCATTCTCCTCTCTCCTTTTAACAGCATCCCTTTGGGCTCATTTCTTATATTTTAATTTTCCAATATCAATATTATGACTAATGTTCATCAAACATTGCTTCATCTATTATGTATCACACTGTGTTACTGAACATAGCTTTAAAATATATTAGGCAATAGATTTTAGTATTCCTAATCATTTGCTATATTCAGAGCAGTTTATTTCCCATGAAAGGAATACTTCAGTGACTAAAACACTCTTATGAATATTTCATGGACATTATAGGAGAAATAAATCGGTGACCAGAAAATATCAAAATTGTAAAATACTTCAAAAGGCATCAT
This sequence comes from Tympanoctomys barrerae, assembly GCA_002564285.1. Lineage (NCBI taxonomy): Eukaryota > Metazoa > Chordata > Mammalia > Rodentia > Octodontidae > Tympanoctomys > Tympanoctomys barrerae. Next base: position 12,817 of record NDGN011473678.1, read on the forward strand.
TTGTACCCTCTGAGAGCTGTACTACCTTCATCATTGTATATTAGTTGTGTTGTTTAGTGTAGAATGTACAAGATTCCCAATTAAACAAGTCTTAGATATTCTGACCTAATACTAACACTGTAACTTAACATGTTATCTCAAGTCAATTCTTTTACTTAACTTTAATTACAATAAAATCTAGGGTATTGGGGAAGGAAAGCAAAAGGTTTTATGAGGGTTCTACAGTTGAATTTCCAATACCACTTCTATTAAAACTACAAAATTAATTTTGTATTATTGTTGCAGACAGCTAAATTATATAGAAATATATAGGTAGTCAGACAGGGCTAGCCCCTCAAGGGGACAGTATGGAAGAAAAAATGACTTTACAACTCTGGGAGAGAAAGAGCCCTGCTGTGGGCCAACTCTCAAGATGAAAGAGTAAACAAATGCAGCCACATATCTCCCTAAAGATAAGCATCCAGCATTGATATTCTCAGTGAGTGTTTCACCTTAAAGACTCCTGGAATTCACTAACCTAGCCCCCTAGAGGAGTAAACCCGGGTTCTGCATTCATGCCCACTTGCAGCGTCACTTGCTAAGTGACTGGCTTTCTCATTCAGTCCTGGATTTAATCAATTTTGCCTAAGAAGTTGTGCYTGTAATCTCATTGGTTGACCATAGTTTTGTCCCACCTCATGCCCATCTAAGCAAGTGCCCGTGTTCTCATTTTAGCCCCACCTCACTACATGGTTTTACTCTATAAATACTCCTGAAAGACCCAGCTTCAGGGGTAGCCTGCTCAGGTCCCCTTTCTGTCCTCTCTAGCAGGAGGTTCTTTCTTCCAAGAAGTATATTCTGCTATTAAGTTTTGTTATTCTTAAAATTTATTCTTTAGTTTTACAAAAACAAACTCAGTCCAGGTACCTTTCAGGTTAGGAATTTCATTCTCCTATATTGTTATTATTTTAGTGAAAGTGTTTTCCATACAGTATTTTTTTTGCTGCAATAGCAAATTATCAGAGGTATAACAGCACCCATGTTGGTTTTCTTATGGTCAGAAGTCCATTTGGATTACCTGGACACTTTTCCCAAACCTCACAAATGCAGAATCAAACAGTGGTGCAAGTGAACTCTGCATCAAAGACAATTTGGGGTTGTATCTAGATGTCCCCCAAAAGCCTCATGCACTCAGATGTAGGGATTTTCAGAGGTGGCTGGATCTACAGAGTGTGATGCCAGGATTAAGAGAGTGTGATTTCTAAATCAGTCAATGGATCGGTTCGGCAACAGCATAACTCTAGTAGCCTAGAAACAACATAAAAGGGACAGAATGACACTGTTAAGATTACTTTCCTTTTCTGTTTTGCTGCCTTCTGCTTGCATGAACTGTTTGTGCTCTGCAAAGCCTGTCTACCAAGCGTTGAAGCCAGTTACTTATGCAGTGAAACCCCTAGAAATTGTGAACTAAGTAAACTTTTCCCTCTTTAGTTTTGAGTGTTGGACATTTTGTCTCAGCAACAAGAGAAAATTAAGTAAGACAGAGATGTTTGGGGAGACTTTGCTTCCAGAGTCTTTAAAATTTTAGAAGACCAGTTCATGTGGTTGAAGTATTAAAATCCTTTTTCAAGTAACTAATACTTGGCCAGGCCAATTGCCCATGTCCATTTGTGTATGATTTCTATTGTCCCTACAAGCAGGGGTGTGGTGAATCTGTCTGCCATGTTCCCTGCCCCTCTTTGTCTGTATGACTACTTGTAGCCTTAAGAAAACTGCATGTGAAAATTTATGATTTATGGATAATAAATGATTACTAAGTGAGGCAAGAGGTCTATAATTTCTGTTTCTGAACAAATAACCTATTTGCAATCTGTTATTTTAGATCTTTTAAAAAATTGATGTGATTCAATAATAGATTATTTAAAATAATATATGTTTTCAAAATGAATATATCATTTGTGATTAGTCTTCATCTGTCAGACCTATGTGTACTGGGAAAATCTGTCTACTCTCCAAAGTCTTCAGGTCTATAAAATGATGATTATAGTGTTTTGTTGTTGTTGTTGTTGTTCATTTTTTCTGTGCTACCTGACATGAATTATCAGCCCATCTTTTATTTAACTAGACGTAGAAGTGTTTTTAATAAAATATATGTTTCCACCTATATTTATGGAATTTTGGTAAGCTAACCTGTTCCTCTATTTTGCCCATAGATTAATAAATTGTCATAGTGTTTTCTGATGTTTGACGAGTAACTTTGACCCTATATTTACATATTTTGTGGTTGAGAAGAATAATCATGACTTGAATGCGGCCTTTCAGAAACAAAGAGAATAAAGTGCCTAGTGATGACATGTTTGTAACCTTAATAGTAAGTGCTGAAGATGGAGTTCTCACATGTAAATGGCTGGTTTTTATTATCAATAATCATGCTATTGAGACCTTACAGATAGACACGGCTCCATGATTCACCCATTAGAAAGTTGAATGGCATCTATTTAGTTGCATTAGTAATGGCAGAGTAAAAATCTGAACAGGCAGTAGGCAGCACTTATCACTAGCCTCACTTATGCAAAAAGGAGATTTGTGAAGCACAGAGTAGAAACAGAGCATAAAACTTCAAATTAGGATGCTGCTAAAGCAGAACCACAGGATCAGAAATGCTCTTGCTCAAGGCTTACTGAAGACAAAAATCTCCACATCATCTTCCCCTTGATAGCTGCATTGCGGAAGCCTAGCAAAGCAAGGCCAGTGGGAGGTAGGGCAAAGCAGAACTGGCCATCTCCAAGGCCATGGAGGAGGAGTGCGGCACACGGCAGGGAGACACATTGGTGGCCGCAGGCCAGGACACCAGAGCTACCCAGTGCTGCAACACTTTCAATTTTGTCATCTATTTCACAGTAAAGAGTTCGGGATCATTTTTACATCCTTGGAATTTCTCTTAGGATGAAAATCACCTGCATATTCCACAAAGAAAGAAAAAGTGGAATATTTAAACTCTGATCATTATACCAAAGTATGGTAAAAATAGTATCTTTCTGAAATTAATTGATTCATTTAATTAATAGTCTTTCCAATAAATCAGGAACCAGAAGGAATAGCAGTTTTGAAGGAGTTACCTTGATTTTCTTTTAAATAGGCAGTTACCTGTTGAACTTGAGGTAGAAGCCCAGTTAGAAGAAGCTCTTTAATGTGAATATCCTGCAATTTATTTTAAAGTTGTAGGCCAGTGTCCTTATTAAATCAAACAATGACTTCTGTATCTTTAGTTAGAGAGTTCTAGCATGTGTTTCATCAGAATTTTCAGAAGTTTACTCGGCAGGAGAATTGCAAATGTTTCACAATTCCAGGGAGCCCCCTTCAGATAAAATCTATGGGGATAACATAGTCTGGAGTTGTGCAAAGGAAAACTTCAAAGCTTTGTGGAGAGTCCTTGCTTGGCATCTCCTGTACATAGGAATAACACGATTGCTCTGTATTAGAAATTTATAGACAAAAATGGAGCAGGATGTTCAGGGCAGTCCTCTGTGCACATTTGATCTATTTAAGGACGAGATGATTATAATTATAATACTAATGCTAAAGATACATAGAAAATGATCTAATACCATCAGAATATTAATAATACAATTAAAAGTATTATTAATGGTACCTATTGTAATTGCATTATAATTACTATTAATCCATTGAATATTCTAAGGTAAACATTTAATTTGCTATTAGGATGATTTTTAAAAAATCATACACTTTACACATATGTTTATGCTAAGAAATGTAAACAACAAACAAAACTAAAATAAAACAATCAGAAAATCTAATAATTTCATCATTAATTTTGAGAGAATAGATTTTAGATAGATATTCAAATATTAGTTTGAAAAAATATATAACATTGTGCTATATTTAATACTACATTCATTCTTTATATTCTTAAAATTTGGCCTATTTCTTCTATTCCTATGTAAATCATATTAGCATTAATATTTCTGAATGTAGAGATATAGAAAATTTTCAATTCTATTTTCATACATGTGATCTAAATCTTACTTATTCCCCAAAGTATCGTGTGTTTGGAAGAGGACAGGATCGGGGTTGCTGCAGTCATTGGTAGATCAACTAATGGCGCAGAGTTCAGAGCGCACGGTGCTGTACCCAGGGGGCTGCTCGGAGGGAGTGTGACTCAGAAGAATGTATTCTGGAGGAAAGGAATGAAATGAATAGTCAAGAAATGAGAAAATGTAAACATGGAAGCAACACTTTGTAAATGGGAGGAGAGGGGGAATTGAAGAGAGAACGTGGGAGTAGGGGGGAAAAGCAAGTTATATCATGTACAAGTACAAATTATCTGCAACGAATGTGATTGTTATGTATATCTAAAATGTACCAGGAAAATCAAATTTTAAAATTTGAGCAGACACTTAAGAGATGAGGAAGTGTGAACAGCCAATAAGTACATGAATAAAAAAAAGTGCAACATAGATGGCCATTTAAGACACGCAAATTAGGAGAAAACTGAAATTCCATTTCACTCCAGAAAAAGGACTCTAGTCAAGAAATCAAACAATAACAAATACCGGTGAGACTGTGGAGAGAAGGAACATTTTCACACTCTGAGTGGGAGACAGACTTGTGCAACCACTGTGGAAATAAGGATGCAGAGTTCTAAAAATCTGAAAGCAGAAATCCCATTTGCTGTAGCTGTTAGCCTTCTCGGTGACTT
>NDGN011473682.1:0-17634 GCA_002564285.1 Tympanoctomys barrerae
GCAGTTTACAGTTCGGGAAGTTATCATTTGTACCACCACAGAGTCAACTCTTTCACTCCAGGCAGCCCACTAAAGAGTGAACCCACTAAAGGTTCTACAGACCCTGCCCTCAGCCGGGCATCCCGTCTCTCACATCACAGCTCTCTTCTGAGGTTCTCACCCTCAAGTATCCCTTAAATGGCCCCTTTGATCCTGGGAGGGTGAGCTTCTTCTCCTAACTGGAAATTGGAGGTCTTGACCAGAGGCAGGGCCCACTGCCAAACCCAAATTTCTCATTCTACTCTGAACTTTCAAGTTATGCAGCTCTGAGGAATATGATTCTGAACTTTTGTGAGGGCATGCACATGTGTGTGCAAATTGTTGATATTCTCCAAATCCCATCCCCATGCTCCTGACTGCTACTTAGATGCTGCTACAGAATAAAGAACCAGACATACTCATGCTTTTCATGCCCTTGAGGCTCCACCTCAGGCCTAGGACATATTACACCTGTGAAATGCTAAAAACTCCATCTCCTCTCCCTGGGAGTGGCTCTTTCCCTCTGTCCTAGACTGGCCAGCATCATGATCCCTTCCATTTGCCCTCCAGAAGTAGAATGGGTGTGAACAGCTTCCTGCTTCATGCAGCACCTGGCTCCAGTAGGATCATTCTCTGAGAGCCAGGGGCCTCAAAGTGAGAGCTCTGTGCCTGGGGTGCTATGCAGCCTTGGGGAGACCCTTTGGCCACTCTGGGAAGGGACTAACTAGATCAGTGATCTCTTGTCACAACCATACCTAACAGCCTGGGCACAAAGGAACAGGGGGTTCTTATAGCCTGGTTGTCATGGCAATGGGATACTAAATGGCCCACAAGGGGCAGAGGTGGTTAGCTATCTGCCAGCAAGTGGTCATCTATGAAGAAGCAGGTCCTTTGGTCTATATGAAAAATTGACGTGGTGAACTCAATGGGTGCCAGGCCCTAGGACTATCAGGAGATGTGATTATTGCAGTGGCAGCAACACTGATAGTCGCTGAGCAGCCCATGTGGTGCTCATGCTGCACACAGTGTCCAGTCGCTGCATCCTGCAGGCTGTGAACGCTCCCCAATATGTGTATTGTGCCCTGTGCTGGGAGCTGTGTTCATGCAGATGAAGCACATTGCCTTCAGCACTGAGGAATGGGGACAGAAAAATAAATGGACTTGTATCAGACTAGATAGGACCACAGGGTGTCCCAGGCTCACAGAACAGGAAATGGCCACCAAGCACAGGAGAACAGAAAGCTAGCTTATCAGAGTAGAGGGCTGAACTGGGACAGGAGAGGTGGGTAGCGGCTGTGCAGAATGAGAGTTTGGAAAGAAGGGTGCTCTGGATGGATGAGCTTTCAGAAAGGCACAAAGTGGGACTATGAATGAATGAGTGAGTGAGTGAATGAGTGAATGAATGATTTTCAAGCATGTTTTGAAAAATATATCCTTACTGCCACAGAGAAGTGGTGAGAAATGTGTTGGAGAAGTGTGCATGAGGAAATTGGTAAAGAATCTCAATGTTCTAAAAACGTCAGAATTTGAACTTTGAGCCTCAGAAGCTCAAAGGATTTCCCTGAAAGCATGGAAGGATTTTCCACTGTCCTATCTAGACCTTGGTATGGCCCATTCCTCCACTCTATGGAGCTCAGGGTGCATGGGGTACAATTAGAGATGGAGATCCAGCCATTCTGCAAGGAAGGAAGGAGAGTGGCTAAAGCCAGGTCAGTCGGGCTGGAGGGATGGGGCTGATTTGAGAGCCAGTGAGCAGATGGAAGCAACAGGCTCTGGCTAGAGCTTGGATGGGGGAAGGAAGGAAGAGGAGTGAATCTAAGCAGATTCCCAATTCAAAGTAGGTGAGTGCAAAGCTGGTGGTACCATTCCTATAGACTGAGAACAGATCTGAGCTGAGGACATCCATAGCACACACACACACACACAACAACAACTGTGGCCATGTCATGAGTGGGGCTATCCAAAGCATAATGGGAACCAAGAGCCAACAGCATGATAACAGCATTTGAGAATGGACAGAAAGATCAGGAGTTGATGTGGAGTTATCTGAGAAGGTATGACTGGGGAGCATGTCAGGGAATGTCATGGAAGCCAGTGGGAACCTAGTGGGATGGATGAATCGATGGATGGATGGATGGATGGATGGATGGATGGATGGATGGATGGATGAGTGGGTGGGTGGGTTTGTGAATGGATAGATGAATGGATGGATCAATCAATCGATGGGTGCATGGGTGGATGGGTGGATTGGTGGGTGGGTGGATGGATTGGTGGGTGGGTGGATGGGTGAATAGACAGATGGATGGACAGCAGACAGATGGATGGATAATGTTAGCAGCAAGCAATGATAAAAGATTTCAGCCAACAAGCAGAAAGACCCTGGAGAGTGCCTGGGAGCCTGTCCATGAAACGGAAGCAGCTCAGAACTTTTTATAGCATTGCAGACGTGGTGATGACAGAGGCTTGCTTTCCTTCAACTGCTCTCTCAACGATCCTTTAAAGTCCTTTCAGAGAAAGTTTTTTCCTCTTCTTTCCATTCTTGCTTGCAAACGGAGGATGATTTTAGAATGCAGCCTTTTTTATTCTGCTAAAGTACATGATGAGTAAAATGGCCTCCCAGTCAGCACTTTCCAATTTTGAAAGATGCTAAAAACTGATCTTTAAGGGCATGTTTCTCTTCTTCATGCATCAAAGGCCTGAGGTTTGTTAAAGGGGGTGAAGAACAGCAAGAAGGGAGCACCTCTCCCCAAAGCTGGGCCTCAATACAGAGGCCAGGAGGCCGCTGTGTGGGAGCAGGTGTGGGTCAGGGCCCAGCTCTGCTCCTGGAGACTGCCCAGTGTGGCCTGATCTTCTCTATAAAGCAGACTGTATCCCGGTCCTCTAGAAGACAAGCAGGGCCCATTGCCTGCCCTGGGGAGAAACCCAGGTAGGTGCACGGTAATTGCTTGTTGAACAAATGAAAGAGTTAAGGGACTATTGAACAATACTCACCTATTAATCACACTGAGATAATAAACATAATCTCTTTATACAGCTTTCAAATATAAATTTTCCTTAAAATTTGGCTAGGGAAAGTTATAAAATACTAAGATCCAGCTAGCTTTTTCTAGGCATTTGCTGTGTGCCAGGCACTGTGGTAAGTGCCTCACAAGGATCTTGAGTCTTTACAGCATTCCATAAAGTAGGTGCTACTCTTATCCCACCTCTCAGTTGAGGAGATTAAGGCCAAGGTGAGAAAAGGAGGCACCTGAGACCACCCGAGCCTTGGTGGAGCTGAGATTTGGGCAATGCTTGAAGAGACTCTTACATGTGAAGCTCTGTAGACTCCACCAATGTCTTCAGAGAATGAATGTCAAGAAGACAGAAAAGTCTAGCACACTGGGAGAGGATGGACAGAGCCTTATCTCTGCTGCCAGCTAGCTCCCTTGGAAGTGTCTTATCTCTCTTGGCCTCAGATTCCCTGTATGGAAAGTAAAGATTAGATGATATCTCAGCACCCATTGGGGTTTGCTAATCACAGATGGAGGTGAGCAGGGGCAATTCCAGGGCCCTTTCAGCCCCCTCCAACCACTATGACCTCCAGTTGGTGCAGTCCTGCCCCAGCCTCCCCAATGCCAGACCAGGGAAGACAGCTGTGGAAACCAGGGCAGTCCTCAGAGAAGCAGAGTGGCTAAACAGGGTAAGGTTCTGTGCACCAAAGCCAAGTGGAACCTGTGGCTGGACGTCAGGCCCAGAACTCTTCTCTTCCCCTGGGCTTGCACGCCAGAAAATGTGTGACATCACCCACCTTCACCTGCATGTCCTTCTGTCCACAGGGGAATGACGTGAGGATCATACTTGGCCAGTTTGACCAGAACATGGCAGCAAAAGTGTTCTGTTGTGTAAGTAACATGGGGTGTTGTTTGTGTCTGTGATTCACCAAGCTTCTCCTCCCTGCCTGGTCCCTCCATGTTTGGAGCCTGGGTTTTGGGGAATAGAGCCTTCCGCTTCTTGCTCCCTCTACTCAGAAAGCCACCCCAGGGAGCCAGAACGCAGCCTCCAGGGCCACAGTGACCACTGGTGAAGCACTGGTGGCCACTGCTAAACACACTTGGCCCTATAGTTTGCAGGCAGAGGGAGATGCCAGACACCAGTTGAGATGGAAGCCTTCGGTCTCCTCCCTGGCCTGTAAGTAGGATGCGGAGTCTGAAATTTAGGAGCTGGTAACTCTTCATTCTCTAACCCTGAGTCCTTTATAGTTATCTGTTACATGATGTGACAAAATATATTTTTATTTCTCAAAACATACTTTTATTTCTTTGGACAACCCTGAGAGGCAACTATCATTATCCCATTTTGTAAATGAGGAAACAGAGGCCCAGAGAAGCAAAGAAGCTTACCTCAGCCATGGTGTGGCAGAGCCAAGGCTCAGTCCTGGTCACCCAATTTTCAACCTACTCTAAACAATGAGCTTTTCACCACGATCTTGTACATAGTAATAGACTAACAGCACTGACCTAGGAATACAATCTGTTAATGTCTGCTGCCGTGTCCCCTCCTCCACCCAGGTCAGCAGAATGTCCAGCAGAGTGAGGGCCCAGCACATGAGCCATGGTGTACCCAATAGCCTCCTCTTACACTGACATCCTGGGTCTAGCCTCTAGGAGTGACATTTTTCACTTTGTGTCAATAACTTGGGTAAAGTTATAAATAGCCACAGTTATAGTCAAGATTTGTAAGGGAATAAATTTAATCTGGGAAGCATAATTTATAGGATTATCCTCTAATATCCACCCAAAGAGTCAAATGCAGAAGAGTGATCTGTCTACACACCAGAGACCCAAAGAATCCAGCCGAGGGCCTGGGTCCCCTGGCAATGCCCTCCGCGAGTCCCACTGGAGGCCTAGAGCCCACGACAATGTCTCCTCCAAGTCTCTATCAAGGATCTGCACTGGAAAGGCCCAAAGGTCAGTGGTGAAAGCTAGAAGGTCTGCACCAGAGGGGAGGAAGGATCTGTGCCAGCAGGCTGAGAGATCTACACTGGAGCCAGGAAGCGACACTCAGTGTAAGGAGCAGAGCTTCCTCAAACAGAACCAAAGACATCCTCAGCAATAGTGAGGTCCTGAGCTGCTCCCATGATGAAAACAGCTCCTATCAGGAAAATCAGCATGACACACTTCTCCAGGAGAATTAACAGCACACCACCTTCCCTTTCGGTTCTCCTTTTATGCTGTTGGCAATGATCCACCCCCCAGAACCATGCTGATTCAGTTCAGCTGGGTGTTACAAGTTGGCCTTTAGTTAATCCACCACTGCCACCTTATCAAAATTGTAGAAGTCATAAACTACATCAGATGGCTGAGCCAGGGTATGAAAAACCAGAATAGTCTAGAACATTTGATTAAATCCAAGAAGGTAAAATCTAATGATTCTAATTTATCTTAGAACAAGTTGAGCTTCCTCCCTTTAAGATGGTGGCAGCAGAACTGGGGAATGGGCTCGCCATAATCCCCATTTTATCACAGCCCTCTGACTAAGGTCACCAGGTGAGTATAGCTGCCAGAGGACCAAGGTGGCCTCAGACTTCAAGTGCACACCAGGATGGAGTGTCCCTCTGCTCTCTGCTCAGGATGGCCTTGGGTGCCCCACCTCGCCCCTAGTGTCCCCCTCCAGGAGAGATGCAGGGGCTTAAAAGGACAGGAACAGGAACAAGCATGGCCAAGCTGAAGTTTCTGGAGGCTCTGGGTGGCCTCAGCACTGAGGAATCAGCTGGCCCCAGGCTGAGTCCCGGCTCTGCTTCACAGCACTGGGTTGACACATTGTGTGCCTTCTCTGAGCCTCGTCTGTCAGCCAGCGCAGTAATGCCCCAGCCCTCCAGAGCCAAGGGGAGGCTGAGTGCACAGACACCCTGGCCTGGTGCCCGAGCCCGCAAGCCCGCGGCAGATGTCGGGCTCTTTTAGCATCTCAAGTGTGTGGAGGTGGCATGGAATGGTGATGGTTCTGACGGGCTCTGTGCACTGCCCAGCAGCACCTGGTGACTTGGCAGGAACAGCATAAGGTCCTTCCAGATCTTATGCTGAGGAGGAGCGTAAGCGCAGCTGAATGTACACAGAAAATGCAGATTTAAGGACTTTACCCCCAGGCCCTTAAAAGCTTAAGGGTGGCCCATTTTATTAAGAAAAATAGAACCAGAATTTGGAGAACATTTTGAGGAAGAAACTGGATTTTCTCCCCCTGCATCCCCAGGCCTTGGACAGAGCCAGTGTCTGGTGGCAGCTGGTTTTAGCCAACTGGGGAAGACAAATAAGCCCAGGAAAAATAAATTTAAAACGGATCCACTAAGATGCCACCCCAGGCAAAGACAGGGAGCATCTCCTTTTTGCAAGCCAAACCAATGTCCTACATGGCTGTGAGTTTACCTTTGGCCGTATGCTGAAGTGGCTTCTGGTGGCTTTTGTGGCTGTGAATTATCTAGCTGCCTTCCACACAATGTGGAAGCCCACCCCACCTCCCACCCTGCCATTGTAGAATCAGGCACCATAAAGCAAGGCTGCTGTTAGAGTCTGCCAGTCCTTCACCAAGAGCCAAGTCCCCATGTAGGACCCTCAGCTGGGACTTGTTCCCAAGAGCGCACAGTGCATCCAGTTAGGACAGAGGCCCTGAAGCAGAGGAGTCTGCTCAGTCTGCACCTGGGCCAATGCTGGAGTGGCAGAGGGAGGGGCTGCTCAGAGCAGACACCCAACAGCGCTTTTCTGTCCTTGTCATGGGCCACACAGAGACCGTGGCTTTGCTGTCTAAATGCAGCATGTTGCTGTGTTCTTGAGATTGGAGCTGCCACCCAATGGGAGGGCTGATGCAAGCACATGCCAGGCTATTTATAGCCCTGTGCCAAAATGTTCATATTGGCTCTGACACACAGTTGGTCTGGTCTCAATTTGCCCACACTTTGAGCCACATTCTAGTTTCAGTGCTACCAGCTGTGTGTCCTTGGGCAGTCCACTTTACATCTCTGGTCCCAGCTGCCTGAGCTAGGATGGAAGCAGTGATCTCTGCCCTATCAGCCTCATACGGCTGTGATTTTTAAGCAAAGCCGCCAAAGGGGGGAGTCTTCCCCCAGCTTTGAACTGCTCTGTCAATGCAGAGTCGTCACTCCTCTTGCCGGGTACCTCCCTCTTGTGTGGGAAGGGAGGAAGCAAAAGGAACCCGAATGAAATGAGGGAAGTGGATTTTGTTTGAAATATTCCCGTCGTGCTTGTAGTTCATGAGAACTAGAACAGTTGATGGGTCTGAAGACTGTGAACGTAGGATGCCCATCTGCAGGAAAGGCTCATCTGGTGGCCTTGGGGCAGATACATCGGTCTGCTTCCAGTGGGGAAAATGAAAATCAGGGTGACTGAAGAATCGGGGAGCCTGGCACCTTCACTGGCTCTGCGTGCTGCCATGACTTGAGCCCTTCTGTGCAGCAGGCGCCCGGCTGAGCACAGGACATCTGGGACAGCACCACCTCCAGGATCCGCTAGCAGCAGAGGACACAGATGGGCTCCTCAGCGCAGAAACCCTGGCATAGCGATCCCAGCTCCTCCAGCCCAGGGGCCCCAGAGGGAGGCGCGGTCTGAGTCTCGTTTCTCCAGGCCCAAGGAGCCTGTCACCGTCCACCCAGAACCTGTGGGCTTTTGCTCCACCTGGCGCTGACAAGTGCCCTGCTTTCCCAGCCTACCACAGATTTAGAGCAGCAGAGTCAGAGTGAGGAGAGGGACTTGAGGACGGTGAGAAGGGGCAGCCCAGACACGCAGATAGGAGGGGACAAAGAAGGCTGAGTAGTAGATCTGAAGCTGTGTGGGGACAGACGCGTGGGGACAGCTGGCACCAGGGCCTTCTCCTAGCCCAGCAGCACACTGTGTGTGGGCCTGTGATGGTGATGTGGATGGAACTATGGGGCTCCGAGGGGAGGAACAACCAGAATGGCCCTGAACACAACGGTGCAAGTATAACTGCTACGGTCTCATTTAACTCAAACCACCCCAGATAAGTAGGCCTGGGGGCTGCATGACAGGGACCCAGCTGGCAGGTAGCAGAGCACCTAGGGCTGCCCAGCTGGCTTCTTTGTCTTTTTCTGTTTTTTGTTTTTTGGTTTTTTTTTTTTTTTAATTCTAAGGAGGTCAGAATTTACATTAGCAAAAGTTTCAACTCACTGAAATTGACCAGTGTGTTGCCATTCATGTGGGCTCAGGGCCTATCTATGGTCTGGACAGTGTGTGTGAGCAGCCACAAGTGGGGCAGCCACAGTAGCAGGGCCAGCTTCCTACACCTGCCCCATGGCCCTGGTCCTCAGTGAGTGACAGGAACCTGCTTTTGCCTCTGAGCAAAGGCTTCAGTGCCATCACTCTGTACCTGCCTGCCCGCACATGGCCTCTCTCCTTGAAGCCCTGAGACTAAGAAAACGGCCCACATGTTTTCCAAGAACAGAGGGGGCTTCATTCCTACGACTTACTGGCTGGGTTCAGGCAAATTCCTCAGGGCCTGGGCCCAGGTTCGTCCTGTGGAAGGCAGAGGTGTAGCATGTAGCTCACGGCGCTTTGTGAGAATGAAATGCCATGTACACAGCCGTGCAGCATAGAGGCTTTGGACACGTAGGGCCACTGGGGGCACAGGCAGGAGCTGCTGCTGGTCCAACAGTCTGGTGTCGGTGGGATTTTCCTTCTGTCCGAACAGCCCATCCCCACTCGGGGTCTGGCATTAACTGCTCTTTTAAACAAAAGTTTCTGTGGACTAAATACCACTCATTACCAGGTAGCCCAGGAGCAAACTCTAAGTATCTGAGCCCTTGCTTGCTTTTTGTTCAATGGAAATTTTATGAAAGTAATTGAAATATGAGACTTCAGGGTAACATTATAATGTAGTCACTGGAAAAATGATTATAATCTGAGGCTGCATTATGAGAAGTACAGTGTTTAAAGTGAGGGAAGTGATGGTCCCTTATTGTGAGAGAAGCCTAGAGAGGAGGGAGTGTGGTCACTGCCTTGCGGGAGTTGAAGAACTCTTTTACTACACTGTGAGCTTAAGCAAAGGCTCAAACCTTCTAACCCACCCTCAGGGAAGAGGCTCTGTGATGCAGGGGGTCTTTCTCAGGCAAAAGAGAGTTTGAGCAGACACCTCCTGGGACATGGGATGATCTTAGGCACCGCAGCAGCTTTTCTGTAACATAAGGAAGCAGGCAGGGCTCCAGCTCTGCAGCCTAAGTGAGAGGCCGGAGCCACTTGGGCCACACATAGCACCTGCTCAGCTCCCCACTGTGCCCTCTGACCTCTCACCACTGGCCCTGCTCTGTGCCAAGGGATGCCCTAGTGGGACATAAATTGTTCCCATCATTTCCTTCAATAGCCAAGGAGTCTCTAGGGAGGCACTGAAGGGCTTCTCTGCTCCATGCTAAACCCAGTCTGGCCCTTCATGGGACACTGGCATCTCCGCCCACCCAGAAGTGCTCTGGTCACCATTGGACCTTTGCACTGCTGATGGGAACCTGGTGTTTCCCCAAAGAGCTGTTATCCTTATTTGTAATAAAAGCTTCATTAATAATCTTATTGTCCTTCTCTCTTGGGCCTCCAGGATGCTCCTGGTGAGTGTGCAGCTTATTTACATACACTGAGTTTCATTCCTTTGGTCTCCTTTCTCCCCCCTCCAGGGACCTAAGGTAGTTTATGAACAATCTGTATAATAAAATAGCAACAAAGACCCTGGTCCTTGGAGAAGGCAGCTCGTAGACGCCTGGTCCTGCAGGATGGTGCACACCAAGCCCGCGTTCAGTGCTCACCACACCCTTCCTCTTTTGCAGGCCTTCGAGGAGAACATGTTCGGCAGCAAATACCAGTGGATCATCCCTGGCTGGTACGAGCCCTCCTGGTGGGAGCAGGTGCGCACCGAGGCCAACTCCTCCCGATGCCTGCGGAAGAACCTGCTGGCAGCCATGGAGGGCTACATCGGTGTGGACTTCGAGCCGCTGAGCTCCAAACAGATTAAGACCATCTCGGGGAAGGTCGGTGTCTTGTGCGCCTGTGTTGCCCCAGCCTCAACCTCTGTGGTCACCTTTTCTGAGGATGTAGGCAAAAGATGCACAGACAGATATTGTCCTGGAAGTTGCTGTGTGACTCTGAACAAATCCCTTGACATCTCTGAGCCTCAGGAACCTGTAAGATAGGGACAGGTGGCCCTCTAGTGTGTGTCCCTATGGAGACCAATGAGACTGAAATGAGATGAGGATGCACCCAGGCAGAGCTGGTATGTTAGTTACTTTTCTCTCATTGCTAAAACAAAATACCTGACATCTGAAATTAAAAAGGAAAAGGTTTATTTAGCTCCAGGTTAAACCAAATCTGGCCCTTTATTTAGCTCCAAGGTTGTAAAGGTATTAGTCTGTGCTGGCTGCCTCCAAGGCAGGGTGACACATGGCAGAAGGTCAACAGCCCATGGTGGCAGAAGACAGCAAGAGCAGCAAGAGCAAAAAGAAGGGGTTGGGGGTGAGAACCAGCCTCTTCCTGCCCCTGTCAGATCCAGACTCCTGGGATCAGGGCAGTGCCAACCGATCAGTGGACTGCTCCAGAAATCACCCAGCCTCTCCCACAATGCACCACGAATCAATCACAAACTCTAGATTCAGCTATCTTGAACCAAGCCCCATCTAAAAATGTATGAGGCTTTAGGGGGTCGTCTAGACACAAACCATGACAGCTGGGGTCCTGACTTTTGTGCCACCAGCCACAGGGTACTCGAGCTTCTGCCAGGGACCTGGAATGTCATCCTCAGACCTGGACTGTCACCTTGGTCTGTGATGCCTCAATGTCATGCATGGTGCTGCCCCAGAGATAAGGAAAGGACTTTCAAGCTGACCTTAGAAAATGTGCTGCTAGCCAGCCACACTGGTAAGTGGCCTGGGCCTTGGGTTCCTGGCCTCTGCCCCCTCTGTGCTGTCTCAGAGGTTAGATGGCATGGGATTAATAGCATATTATGCAGCAAGCATGGTACTGACACTTTGTGTTCTCACAGCAGGCAAGGCTTGTATCCTCAGAGCTTCCATGCCTGCCAGGGGTGTCACTGGCCCTGACCTGTTTGTCCTGTAGGGCTGTGCGTGTATAAGTGACATGTGACAGCATTTCAGAAGTACACCATTCCACCCAGGACACAGATATTTCAAACTCAAGGGACAGTGGCCCTGCTGAAGGTGGTGACATCTGGTCTCACCTCTGACCCCTAGCTAAACACCATCCAGTGGGTACGTAATACTTTCTCCTCCTTAGAGAGTTAAATTCTCCACCCAGCCCTAGCCCTAGGGTGCTCATGTACCCTATTTGATTTAAAGAAAAGATTTCATAATAAAGTACACACACACACACACACACACACACAGCGAGAGACATGCATGCATTTATTCATTATTTAATCTCAAATCAGAGCCAACTCTACACAAATAATTTATTGATTTGTCAAAAAATGGCAAATCATTAGGACACATTTTGTAAACAACTCCTTAGATCATTTTGGCACCTGGTTAGAAAATACTGAAAAAGAACCAATTTCATACCAAAATCAATGCATATATAAAATTTTTGAGGTGTTAAATAATGAGCAGAAATGACTCATTTTATTTCGGTAAATGTTATTTTTAATGGTGTCACAGTTTCAATATAACTTGGGTCCTACAGTACCCCATATTTTAAGCTAAAAATAGCATAAAATTTGAGGAAACTACAAAAAAAACTAAGGGGAAAAAATCCATAAAGGCAGACAGTATAACAATTAAACTGACAGACTGAGGAAAATGAAAGATTTAAATGACCCACGGAAAGCTAAGTGGAGATGGAAGCCTGAGACACCCTGGAGAAGTTTCTGGAATATCTTTCCCCAGGGGCAGGGCCCTTGTCCCACACAGGAGCCACACAGTGTGCAGCGGGACACAAGGACGCTCCTCAGGAAGAGCACTGTCCATGGTAATTTCAGGAGGAAACACTCTGACATTTGTACCAGTGTCACCAAGATCATTGAATTTCATTCCTTAATGTTTTTATTTGGGGCTGGCCTCTCCCCAGTCACTGTCCCATGTGTGGGACACCTTGGGGCCATTCATTGTACCCCACATTTATGGGTGTTCCGGTTACTATTCTCATTGCTGAGATAAAATACCCAACTCCCAAAGTTAAAGGAGAAGAGGTTTTTTTCATCTCAGTTTGTAGAGGTTTCTGCCCATAGTTGTCTGGCTCCAAGGCAGGATGGTACAGTAGAGGGACATTGCCGAGGAGACACAGTTCATGGCAGCAGAAGACAGTAAGCAGCAAGGGACAAGTAACAATGGACAACAGCGACCCTCTCTCTGTCCCCTATATCTTATCCAGACTACCCACCCATAGTGCAGGTGTGAGGCAGCCTTGATCCCAGCAGGAGAGCTTCCAAGGATGGTCCCTTGGAGCCTGCAGAAGAAGCCAACCCTGCTGATGCCTGGACCTTGGGCCTCTGGCCTCTACAACTGGGAAAGATGTTTCTATTGTTTAAAACTGTTTCTCCAGTTGGTGGAATTTGTTGGCAGCCCCCTGGCCTAACTGCCTCACCAAGCAGGTCAGAAATGAGTCCAGCCTGTGCCCTGTCCATCTGCAGGCTGGGCTGGCTGGGGAGACTCCCAGATCAGCTTTCTGTGCTGCCCTCCTATCAGTGAGGATCCCCTGGCTCTGGAGATTCAGAGATCGAGTTCCATCCTGTGTCTTGCCCACTCACACATGGCCTCTGAGCCATGCCCCCTCCATGGGCATCATTTCCTCTACTACAAGTGGGAGCTTTGGACCAACTGGCTCTGAGACTTGCCAATGTGGGCCATGGTGCAGCTGGAGAGGACCATGACCCCTTCCAGAAGCCTAGGCTCAGGGCTTTCCAAAGAAGTGTCCAGCACTGGGACACTGAGGACCTTCCGGCTGTCCCCAGCACACTCACAGCCCATCTTCCAAGCCTCAAGGAAATACCCCTGGACTCGCTCCAAGGTCTGCTCTTTCTTCTCCCTGAGGTTCCCCCATGCTGCTCCACTCCTGCAAAGTAACTGTTGATGCTGGGGACTTCAAGTGTCAGTGCTCATCTTTCAGAATCCTGTTCTGTGTGTTCCCATCGTAAGCATCTACAGTTCAGCCTGATTTCTCAGTGACATCTGCTCTCTGGTAAGGACACTCTTTCCCTATTTCAGTGTGCCACTGCACCAGATGGAGCTGTCATAGAATCTTGGAACCAGCAGGGACCTCAGAGAGGGCCCAGCCCCCATCAAAGTTTCAGGTTCATTCCCTGGAGATATTACTGGCTAGAAACATCACACCCCTGACCAGTTTTCCAGAAGACTCATAAACCCAGAAAGCCCTTAGCCTGGGGCCCAGGGCCTGCAAATGCTGCCCATCTGTGCCTATGGCATGAGTCCCATGACCAAGGACTGGGGGCTTCTAGGCAGTTCTGGGTGTGAGGGAGAGAAGGCATAAGGCCTTTTATGCAGGGAACCCAGCTTCATAGAACTGGTGCTTCACAGCACTGACAGTTCCTGTGTCCTCAATGCTTATTTCCTAGGTAGCTAGGGAGGGACACACGCTCAGGAAGAAGGGTTTGGTGGCCTGAAGAGGACCCACTGGCTGGATTTGAATCTTCAGTCTAGCACTTCCCAGCTGACTCGCAGATGGCTGGTGGTCTACACCAGCGTTCATACGTAGCTCTCTTCCTGTCTTCCACCTCAGTCACACAGCTCCGATTTTTACCTGGGTGCATTGTCATGCTAAAAATGTCCATTTCCCAGGCTCTCGTTCTATGGCTAGGATTCTAATGATGGCCAGTGGCCTATAAATCTCAATACAATATGGAACTTCTAGAAAGGTTCCTTTAAAGGGATATCTATTCTTGCTCTTCTTTGTCTTGTGTTAGATGGAATGGAGGTAAGATTTCGGAACTTTCAGCAGCCGTGTTGGATCATGAGTTGATCTTGAAAGGGAAACTTCAGTCTGTGCTGTGGAACTTAGCAGTAGGAGTCCAGGTCTCTATTTATACCAGGAGGCTGCCATAGCAGCTCTGCACTGCCTCCTGTTGGAAGTCTTTTATGTAAGAAAGAAAGAAACTCATCTGCATCACTGACAGCTTGTTTCACATTATAGGCAGATGAACCCAAGAGCAATACAGTGAATGGGAGCAAGGCTTTTAACTTTTTTGTGTTTTTCTCATCTGTAAGATGGGGATAAGGGTGTCTCTCATAGAATTGTAAGTATTACATGAGATAATATACTCGGGAGTATTTAACGAGTGCCACACACCCAGTAGAGGCTCCATAAACAGGATAGTGGGCTGGCCAGATAGCTCAGTGGACTAAAGCGACAGCTTAGGAAAGCACAGGAGACCGGGGTTCAATCCCCCTGTCGTGCAGGCCCCGCCCCTGGGACATGCTGAGATGGCAACTGAGACTGGGCGTGGTGACTAAGCCTGTAATCCCAGGACTTGGGAGGCTGAAAAACAGGAGGATCACTGTGAGTCTGATCTGTGCAGTGAGACCCTGTAGGCCCTGTGCTAAACACATGAAAATAAAATAAATAAATAATCAAACAAACAAACAGGATAGCAGTCTATCCTGAGGATGGGAGAAAAGAGCAGTAAAATAGAGAATCTATGGCCCAAGGCCTGTGAGGTGATAAGCAGCAAAAGGGGTTAGGATGACTCGATTGTGTTTTTATTTTATTATTACATGTTTTCAATACATAATAAACACATGTATTATGGGGATTTGGTTCAGACACACACCACATCTTTTTCTTCCCCTCCCTCCCTCCTGTCTCAACCACCCTCAGATCCCCCTTCCCATTTCTACAAGTTCTATTCCCCTGCTTCCTATTATCTTTTATTTTTCTCTTTATATTACTGATACTTTGGGCCTCTCATGGAAGAGAAACCATGTGATTTTTAACCGTCTGTATCTGATTTATTTCATATAACATTATGGTCTCATGGTATATCATTTTCCTACAAATGACTGAAATTCTTCCTTTTTTCAATTTTTATTAGTATGTATTTGCAGTACTTAAGATTATGGTCCCATGGGGAGTTTATATGAATAGATCTAAATGTGTTTGTGATCCTATCCCCTCTCTTCCTGTCCTTCCAACTCTTGGTTCCCATTTTAAAAAGACCTACCCCCCCATTTCCTATTATCTGTCTTTTGTTTTGCTCTTTATTTATATTTTGGATTTCTCATATAAGAGAAATCAAGAGATGTAATCTTGTGCATATGATTTATTACACTTAATATTGTAATATCAAGGTACATCCATTTTCCTACAAAGGACTCAGGTTTATTCTTCTTTATGACAAAATAGTACTCCATTGTGTACAAATACTACACTTTATCCGTTCTTCTTTTGAGGAACATATAGCTTGCTGTTACAAGTTGTGCTGTATTACTATGGTTAAGATGTCTTTAACTCTTTCAGGAAGATACCATAGAAGGAGAATTATCTGGGTCAAATAGAATTTCCAATTCTAGTTTTTTGAAGAATTTCCAAATGGAACTATAGTACTTTACACTCCCATGAACAGTGTTGGAGAGTTCCTTTTCTCCTGCAGTCTCATCAGCATTTGTTATGTGATTTCTTGATGATAGCCATTCTTTCTGGAGTAAGATGGAATTTCAGTGTCATTTTAATTTGCATTTCTATAATGGCCAGAGCTGTTGAACATCTCTGCATTGTATTCTTCTGAGAAGTTTCTGTTTATTTTAGTTGCCTATTTTTAATTCGGCCTATTGTTTAGGACAGGTCTATATTTTTAGCCATTTATATATTTTAGATATTGGACCTCTGCTTGAGGAATAGTTCGCAAATATTTTCCTCATTCTTTTGGTTGTTCTCTTCACACTGTTGGTTGTTTCTTTGCTGTATAGAATCCTTTTAATTTGATATAATCCTATATATTGATTTTTAGTGGTATTTCTTGTTCAACAGGGGATCTTTTTAGAAAGGCCATTCCTATGGCTATGTCTTCAAGAGTTTTACCCCTTTTACATTTTGCCAGATTGTTTCTGTTTTAACATTTAGATATTGGATTCATTTTTATTCCAGTTTGGTACATGGTAACAGATACGGGTCTATTATCTAATCAATTATATACATATAATTTCCATGCAACATTTATTAAAAAGGGTATCTTTCCTCCAGTGTATGCTTTTTATCCCTTTGTCAGAGATCAAATAACTGAATGTATCTGGGACTCTTTCTGTGTCCTCTGTCCTGTTGCATTGACCCATGTGTCTGTTTTTGTGCCAGTACCATGCTGTTTTTATCACTGTATTTTTGTATTATAACTCTAGTGCAGAGTTGTGATACTTCACACTTTTCCTGCCCAGGACTACTTTTGCTACTCCAGGTCCTTTTTTATTTCATATAAATTTTAGGATTATTTTCTCTAATTCTATGAAAAATGCTGTTGGTATTTTGATTTGGATTGCTTTAAATCTGTATGTCAGGGTTTTAAAAAAAAATGTATTTGGTACAGGACCTCACTATGCAGCTTGGACTCATAGTGATCTTACTGTTTTCCACCTCCCCATCACTGGGATTACAGGCGTGTGCTACCACACCCAGACTTGGTAAGCAGCTCAGTGAATCTGGAGGCAGGACAAGCATGGCATGTGGTGCCAGGGATCGAACCCCAGTTCCTGCACTTGCCTGTGTAAGCATGTAGTCTGCTGAGCTGTCTCACCAGCTCTGTATATCAGTTTTGAAAGTATGGCAGTTTGACAGTATTGCTTCTACCTATCCAGAAAAGGGAGATATCTTTCCATATTAATTATCTTTTTAATTTTACTTTATTTTTTACTTTTAAAAGAGAGTACAAAATGGTATGAAAACAGAAAAATTATAAGGAATACAGAATTTCGCTTAACAAGGTAATATGAATTTTACAGTATTTATTGTGGTACATAGTGTTGTCTTCCAAATGGTTGTTTGTATTACCAGATATAAGCATGCAAAATTGGAAGAAGAAGAAAAAAAAAGAAATATATAAGAAATTAAGAAGAGAAAAAGTACAAACATTTGAAAAAAGGAGAAAAAACAAATGAAGCATTAACTGCCCCTTTCCATAGACTAGCAGAAATCCACAGTACAGTTGTCCAAACCATCCTGCTTACATACATAGATATATCTCTTTCCCTACTCCTACTCCTGTCCTTCTCCTTAAGTCTATAATTCCTTCCTTTTTTGTAGGCTCCTTTTTCCCAGAATCTATTGTATCCTTCAGATTTTAATTTCTCTTTTGGGTTCTCACACTGAAGAGACCATGTGATGTTTGCACATACAGGTCTGATTTATTCTACTTAAGAGAATAGTCTCTAGTTGCATCCATTTACTGATAAAAACCTCAAACTTATCCTGCTTTATAGATGAATAATATTCCATTGTGTAAAAATGTCATATCTTCTTCTTTTTTTTTTTTTTGTGGAACTGGGGATTGAACTTAGGCCCTTGCACTTGCCGCAGAAGTGCTTATTCCACTGAGCCATCTCCCCAGTCCCTCCATATCTTCTTTATCCATTCCTCAGTTGATGGGCTTTTGGATTGTTTCCAAGATTTAGCTATGACAAATTGT